>JAOEGS010009915.1:0-35295 GCA_025447755.1 Corythornis vintsioides | reverse complement strand
ATTTTAGCCAAACATAATATCTTTTTTATTCTTTTTTTTTTTTTTTTTTTTTTGACCACAACACTGGGAGAAGACCTTGTATAATTTTTAAAAGAAATATTGATAATTTAATAATTCCTTCCCTTGTATTGTACCTGACAACCAGGTGTTACAGTACCCATCCCAGACAGCATTTCCTGTGATGCAGGAGCTCATTTAGCCCCTCTCTTCTATACTCACCTATATTCTGTAGGAACATTCTCACCCCTGAGACCCCTCACCCCAACAGCCCAACTCCAGCCAGCAGACACGAGGTGAAAAGCTGTTGATGGGAGGAGGGAGGAATGAGCAGAAAAGCAGCTCAACTTCAACAGCTTCCTTGATTCCAATCAGATTAATCTAAGCAAATAAAATATGTTGATTGGAATGGAGGTACAGCTCACCCTGACAGGGGTGGAGGTGCAGCTCAACAGCCCAACCCTCCTTGCCCCCATCTCGACACAGAGAAGGGCTGTGCCCACCTGCAAGAGGCCACTCCTTGCTGACCACAAACCTCCATGGGGCTGATCCCACCCCAGCATCCCCAACAACCCTGCTCCGTGTCCTGCAGACGCTCCTGGTCACACCGGTGTCTGGAAGGACCTGATGTACCCTGGGGCTGCTCTGGTCCGTGCCACCCTGCATGTGAATAGTGCCTGGCTGCAGCTGACCAGATGGTGCCAGGCACCAAGAGGGGACTGGCATCCTTTGTGCTTCACCCAACGTTCCAATTTAACAAAGATGCTGAAAGATCCTCCAACCGTTTGCACTCAAGTGTCTGGGAGGGTTTGGGGGGTGCACCCCTTGAACCATGCTGCCCACTGCAACCCCTCACTCTCCTGCACACCAAAGCCAAGTCAGGGAAGACTGAGCCCTTTGAGCAGCTGAGGCACAAGGGTATTTCCTTGCACACCTTGTCACGTCTGGCTGGTGCTTTCCCCACTGTCTGTGACCCGTGGCAGCTCCAACGCTTCCGTCCAAGCTCTTGCACAGCTTCAAGAGGCTTTGCCAACTCAGCCTTCCCCCTTAGCTTAGTGCCCGGTCCTTCCACTGAGGGAAGGGCACCTCCAACCCACCTGGATCACCAATCACTGGGTTACAGATGCCTGAGGAAGGCAGGAGGCCGGGCTGGTCCTCCAGCAGTTACGGAAGTCGCTCCTTCCTCACCTCCTCCCAGAAGTTGTTCCACATTTTCTGCTAATAAGGGCATGGGGAGAGAGAGAGACAGAGAGAGAAGAGGAGAAAAACGGCTCTAAATTATTCATTGACAATATCATTATGTGTCATAACAGTGTGTCTGTGATGGGAAAGAGTGAGTGTGGCAGGGGCTGAGGTAGCACAGTCCAGGCTGCACAATAGCGAGATCTGATTAAATATTGATGTGCACTAATTGGCTACAGGGTTTCAGGACAGCTTGGGCTTTGTTGGGATCATTTGTATTCTTGCTTTGGAAATGGACCCCCCCACACACACATAAACCCAACATTTTTGTGTGCAAGTCTTCTCCCTCCTCCTCCTCCTCCTCTTTTCATCCACCCACCCTCCCCTGCCTCCAGTCCTGCCGATCCCCCTGTGTGTACAAATTAACATGATCTTAACCTCTCCTGATTCTCCCCAGTGCTGACACGCTGCCAACACCTCTGCACAATTAGGCTAAGGCTGCAGAACTGCTTTCTGGTGCAGAAAACGGGCCTTGCCCTCTTGGACTGGCCTCTCTTCACATCTGTGCCTGGCCTCTTCTCTTAGCCCCATCCCTGCTTTTGCCCCTAGAGCAGGTGGAAAGTCCTGCCTGGGTGGTTTTTTGCCTTCTGAAATGCTCCAGATCCCTTGTGACTTGCACCCCCAGGTCTGAGTGCAAGGCTGGGAGATGTGGGCAGAGTGTTTATAGCCCAGGTCATTTCGTGGTTTGGCTTGAACATCACAAAGTCTTTGCTGCCTGGGCTGCTCTGCCCACAACTCCAGCTGTTCTCAGTGTCTCCAGTGGACCCATCAACCAGAAGTGCAACACCAGGCTCCCTCCACCTCTCCCCTTGCACTAACCAGTTTGCCATCTCCTCACTCCTCTGCCCATGGGATGTTCCAAACCAAGAGCCCCACTTCAAACATCAGCTTCTCAGTCCTCCCTTCAGGATGCTTCACGATCAACCAGAGACCCCCTCACCTTTGACACCTCACTGAGACACAGGCTGAGTTGTCTGGAGCCAGTAGCTGCTCCCAGGAGAAGGGTCTCAGAGCAAGGGATGCTTCCTGCAATGCTTCATGCTCTGCTAAATGCCTTCACTCAGGCTTTTGGCATCTTAACTGAGAACATCCCCCTGAACATCCCCAGTGTCGGACCAGAGAGGCTGGACACCCAGCTAAGGAATTAAGTGGAGCTGATTGACTTTTCTCAGCCCTCTAAACCCCTGGTTTTTGATAGCCATGATTAAAATTTTAAAGAGGGGCTGACACGCACGATCCACACCATCTTTCAGCTGACTGGCTGAGAGGTGGAGCCCAGGGAAGGGTATGTGCTAAAGGTATTTCCCAAGCTGCTTTTAAATAAATCAGACAGCACCGAGTGAGGTGAGGACTGGACAAAACCTCAGGTAGTTGGCTTGTGCTCTGCTGCACGAGTCCAACACCCTGTTGAGTTTTTACCTCTGAAAAGAGAACTTCCCAGCAGGGAAGTGAATCCAGCCAGCACGGCAAGAGCGTTGGGAAGGGGATGGGCGACGTAAATCATCTGTAGGACCAGCCCTTGGAGGTCATGTTCAGCTTCACTGAGGGCTTGCTTCCATCAAGATGATGTCTCTGGAATGCTGGTGAGCTGCCGTTCCCACCTCCAGCTCTGATGGTTAAGGACAGGAGAACTCGGGTGCTGTCTCCATCAAGGAGTTGACCTGGGTGGTGTGTTCTCAGGATGAAGCTTGGACAGTCTGCTCTCTGCTTCAACAGTCCTTCCCTTCTGTGAAATCCTTTGCATTATTCCTTATAGAAATAAAACAAAAACAAAAAAAGAGTTTTGTAAGTTTGTTGATTTATTTAGGACCAGCCCTTCCCTCCCGCCTGGAGTAGCACCCACTTCAAAAGGGACCCTGTGCAAGAGTCTCTGGTGGGTCCCACTGTGTGGGGGAGATGGAGAAAGAGCCTGATCGATTATCAGAAAGGAGCTAAGAGAGATGAGAAATAAAGAGATGGGATTCATTTTAAAGGGGAACGGGCCTATCTTGGAGACTAAAGCGTCATCAATTTTTTATTAAACAGAATCTTTTCAATAGACAAAATGAGCTCTTCTGTCCTCACTCATTCACTTGTGTTTTCTCTTTCTTTCTCCCCTTTCTGCTCACCGGTGGTGCCTCCCACATGGGGCCATTCTCCTTTGCCTCTTTCTTTCATGCTCCTCAGTTTGGTGAGAGGTTAAATGGAGACCCGGACTCCAGATGTTTGAACATGTGTTTAAGGCTATTACTGATCCACCAAGCATTGAAATGTGTCTACAGCTGTAGTGATGGCATCTTAGCATAAGCCCTCTGCTCACAGAATCCCTGCATGGTTTGGTTTGGAAGGGCTCCTCTGTAGATCACCTGGTGCCACCCCCCTGCTCCACGCAGGGGCACCCAGAGAAGTGCCCAGCAGTGCAGTGTCCAGGGGGTTGGAATCTCTCCAGAGGAGACTCCACAACCTCTCAGGGCATGGGAGGCAAAGGGAGGAGGGGATGGAAAGATCAGTGGGAATCGGGCAGAAAGATAAGTAAATTATTTCCAAATGACCCAAGATAAGAGTGACTGAGATTCGGAGCAGCTTTGGGCTCGGCTGGTGTCACAACATTGCTGGAGATGCTTTAAAAGTCACTTTCCATGTACCATAAAATATAGATATAGGGCAGCTCCCCCCACCTTACCTGGCACCATGTTACAACCTGCACAACAACTCCTGCTTCTCCTCCCAACCTCTGTCCTGCTTCCCAGCAGGATTTCTCTATCCCTAGGTTTCAGAGCAGGTCCCATCACTAGGCAGCTCGAGCATCGCTCATCACTCAGGTGAGCAGGGTGGTGACAACCTGCAGAGCTGGTATGGTTGAAGAGGGTCTTTACAAGCCCCCCAGCACCGAGAGATGTCAGAAGAGCTCAACACTGCTCCATTGGTCTGCAGAGACATCTGTCTGTCTGCAGCAGGACACAGACATCGCTGTGTCCCAACTGGCATCTCAGCCTGTTGTCCTCTATGGGTGGGTGGAAGAAGGTTGATTTAGTCAAAACCACCCCTGTGTGGGTGGACCACGACCCCTTCTAACACGGCCTTCCATCTACAGCCCACCCTGCTGGGTTGCTGCTGCCCATGCGTGACAAGGAGCAACCCAAGCTCTGCCTCTGAGCTGCCTGTGCACCCACCAGCGCAGCAGCTGCCGCGGGTCACGCAGATGGGCGCTGCCTTTCCACGCTCTGTTTGCTGCTAATTGCCACTTAGCCAGGAGTTTAATGAGCCAGCGTCACCCACTGTGGGTGAGAAACCACCCAGGTGCCAGGGGAGCTGCTGGACGGCAGGTATGGGGAGGTGCAAGTGGGGCTGAGCTGGGGCTTGAGCATCTTAAAGGTCCTTTCTGAGCCAAAGGGTCCTGTGATTCTCAGCTGTGCATGTGGAGCCAGGAGAGCCCCCTGCATGGGTGTGAATGCAGAGTGGTGGTCTTACATGCTCCTTCAGCCATGGGTGTGCTGAGCAGGGGCTTAAGGCTGTGCCTTTGAGTGCTGCTCCCCAGGCAGCAGGGAGACAGGGATGTGACCAATTTCACAGTCAGGGAATGGTGTGGGTTGGGACCTCAAAGATCACCCAGGTCCAACCCCCCTGCCATGGCAGGGACACCCCCCACTAGAGCAGGGTGCTCAGAGCCCCATCCAGCCTGGCCTTGAACAGTGATGGAACATCCAGAGCTTCCCTGACAAACCAGAACTGGGGTCTCACCACCCTCAGATGGAAAAACTTCCTAATTTCCAATCTAAATCTCTCCTCTACCAGTTTGTAGTCGTAGGATAAGGGATGATGACTTCAAACCCTTGTAAAAGTCTCTCCCCAGTTTTCTTGCAGGCCCCCTTCAGACCCTGCAAGGCCACGAGCAGCTTCTGCAGGGGCTGCCTCTCCTTGGCTCCGTTACAGCTTTATCCATGAGCTCCTGGTCTGGAAGCCTCACTACAGCTCTGGGAGAGGGGGGTAGAAACCCCCCCCCACTAACAACAATACGCATTTAGGATCCCTTTACCAGGGGGAATTTTTTTTGTCCCCCTCACTTCTCTTAATCCCCCTTGAGCTGAGAGAGAGAATAAAACCAAGAAAAAAAAAAAACCAACCAACCCTCACGCACAAAAAAGAAAGGGGGGGGGGGGAAGGATTTCCTTCAAATCTGCTCTCCCTGCCCGCGATGGAGCCTCATTCCCATAATCATCTTGACAGGTGTGCGATGGTTGAAAAGTTGGGGGGTGGGAGGGGAGGGGAGGGGATGGGGCGAGCGCGGGGGAGCCGGCAGCGCGGTGCGGGCGGTGCGGGAGCTGATTAGAGATGACAAGCACACCTGCCGCCTCCCCGGCCCCGCAATTAAAGCCGCTTTGAGGTCCCGGCAAAGTGACCGCGGCAGAAAAGCCCCTCGCTCGGCAGCTCCTTAGCATCCCGCCGCTGTCATTAGCGACGCGCCGCCGGCGCCCGCCTCTGACATGACCCGTGCTCCCTTCCCCGCTCGGGGAGGGGATGCTCAGGGACTTTTAAAGAGGAGTTTGGGGCTTTTTTTTCCTTTTTTTTTTTTAAGATTTTTTTTTTTTTTTTAACTCCCCTCCCCTTCACATTTAATTTCCAAGCCCCTCTCGTCCCTCCCTCCCGTGCTTGGAAACGTTCCATCTACTCCGGGGTCGGCAGGGGGAAGGGAGACAGAATTCATTAAAGACAGAAAAAGGACTTTGCTAAAACGGGGTGGAAAACCCAATTCTGGATTCCGGTGTGTGCTCTTGCTCTAATCGCTGCTTTCCCCTCTTCCTCCTCTTTTCTGCATCCTCCTCCTCTCCCCCATCACCTCCCTGTCCCTCTTTCCCACATTCTGCTCTTAATATTCCCCCCCCAGCCCACGTGTCCCATGTCTGGGCGGTTGTGGCCACCATGAGCAGTGGGCACCAGTTGGTGACTGACCTGGTGTGCAGTGTAGAGACCCTGGTGGGACCCAGCTTGTCCTTGGAGCACCACATCAGCCAGTGTCACAGGCACCTGTCCATCCATCCAGCCAGCCTTGAAGCTCCTCTGCAAGACAGGCCACAGCCTTGGTCACTCACCTGAAAGATGCTTCATTCCCACGCTGGTGTCCTGGGCTGCAGCACGAGCAGGGTGGCCAGCAGATGGAGAGAGGGGATCCTGCTGCTTTGCTCCGGGCAGAGCTTCCCTGGACCCCTGTGTCCATCTCTGGAGACCTCAACATAGGAAGGACATGGAGCTGCTGGAGCAGGGCCAGAGGAGGCCATGGAGATGCTCAGGGGCTGGAACAGCTCTGCTCCCAGGACAGGCTGAAGGAGCTGGGGTTGTCCAGCCTGGAGAAGGGAGCTGCTCCAAAGCCTGGAGGGGGGCTGTTTCCAAAGGCCTGCAGCAAAAGCCCAAGGCTGAAATGAGGAAGGAGTGGACTGAGATGAGAACTAAGGCAGAAGTTCTTTCCCAGCAGAGGGGTGGCCACTGGCACAGGGTGCCCAGGGAGGTGTTTGAGGCCCCATCCCTGGAGACATCCCAGGTGGGGCTGGAAGAGGCTCTGAGCACCCTGCTCTAGCTGAGATGTCCCTGCTCTCAGCAGGAGCTGGGCTGGATGGGGTCTGGAGCTCCCTTTAACCCAGACATTGCCAGGATTCTATGAGTGAGAGCTGGGGGAAGAAACACAGCCAGGGATTTAAAATAACTGCAGCAGGGAGCTGTTTTTCAGCTCCATTGGGTGTCCCACAGCCCTGTGCATCAAACCCCCCATGCCCACTGGTCTGGGTTAGGTCTTTTCTAATGCACATGACAACATCTGTGATGTGACAACCCCAGCAGCCAGCAAGTCACCTCCTAATCCTCTGCCCTCAGTGGTCTCTGACTGACAGGCTGTCTGGGGGATGTTTTCTGGGAAGGACATGGCAGGGTGGTTTGTAGGGACAGGAAAAGACAGGCAAGTTCCCCTCAGGACAGATACAACTCTTGCAAACACCCTGCGTGATGGCAGATCAGTTTGGGAGAGCTTTTCCCCCCGCCCAGGGTATAGATTTCAGCTTCATACTCGTCCCAGGCTGCCCAGAGAGGCTGTGGAGTCTCCTCCTCTGGGCACTGCTGGATTCCCTGTGCTGGGTGACCCTGGCTGGAGCAGAGGGGTGGCACCAGATGGTCTCCAGAGGTCGCTTCTGACCCCACCACCCACACCCCTGTTTTACAGCCACCTCTTGTCACCACCGTGTGCTGACACCTCCTTCAGGAACACCCCCTCATGACCCGGGGGGGCTGCAGGGGCTCGGGATGCTCCTGGAGCGGTGCCCAGCGGGCATCCGAGGGCAAGGGGTGATGCTGGAGCTGCCGAGCACTAGATGAGTCTGTCCCGTGCCCGCTGGTGCCAGAGGGGATGGAAGGCTGAAGGGGAGCGGGAGGTGGAGCAAAGCAAAGCAAAGAGGAGTCAGAGGAGGGGCCGAGGCTGCGGGAGGAGCCCGAGGAGGAGCTCGGAGCCCCCTTCGTCACTGCGGGACCCCCGGGGGACGGGCAGCAGCCTGCGGGGGAGGCGAGCCAGCCCGTTCCAGCGTAATGGTGAAATCGATGTGTTTACGGATGATGACACCAGAGTGACACACAGTGGAGGAGCCTCATGAAAAAATAAACAGGTAATAATCACAGAGCGCTGGGCACACTCCGCCGCTCATTATTGCGGGGAGGGGGGAGAAAATAAAGGCAAGCCCACCAGGTTTCAGTGCTGCTGGAGGTTAACCATTGCCTCCCTGGGTGGGACCCTTGCCCTGGGCTCCCCAGCTCCTGCCACAGAGCAGCACTTGGCGGAGAGATCCCTCAAGTTGCGTTAAGTGAGATGTGATTTGGGAGGAAAAGTTGCTTACAGACGGGGTAAGTAGGAGAGAGAAGATCCAGCTCGGGCAGGGTCGGCTCCAGCAGCTCCAGGATCAGCTCCAGCAGCTCCAGCCAGGGCAGGGTCAGCTCCACAGCCTCACAAAATGATCTCCCAGTGCTATTTTTGCACGGATCAGGTTGTGCTGTGGGCATTGCTGGTCTCCACACCCCCCTCCAAGCCCATCTCTGGACCCACAGCTGCCCACACGTGCACGGGCAGTCCCTGGGGACCTGCTCCCACCCAGCGTGGTGCAAACACAAATCCTCTGAACCAACTTGTCTCCTCAGATCCTCCCCTCTGCCCTCCTGCCCCAGCTGCCCCCAAGGTCACAGAGGTCCTCTGGCCAAGTAAACCAGAAAGGGATCAGCATTTTTAGATGTGTTATTTAATAGTCTCATTTGCAGACAGCTTGAGGAGAAACATTTAACGTGCAAGTGGTGAGTAACAGCACTTGGCTGAGTCAGCAGGAGCAGCAGCTCATCTGTGAGACCCTGGAGGCAGCTGGGGAGAGCTGATGGGTCACACAGAGCTCTGACACCTCAGACAGCAGTGACAGGCTCTCTCCATAAAGCAGGGGTCAGTCCAGACCACCTCTTCACCCAGATCTGCCAGACCAATGCCAGGGAGAGAAGCGGGGGTCTTGACCTGGGTTGTGAACTGGACACCCATAGGAAACAGACTGACCTGTGGTGACAGTAATGGGGACCCAGAGCCTCTGGGTAACTTGTTGCTCATTCAAAGCCTGGATGGAAGGAGATGTTCCAACCACAGCCCCCTCTGCTTGTGTCACAACCCTCGGGCTGCTCATTCATTCATACTTTAGTGGCTACACATAGAAAAGGTGGGAAGGCAGTACCTGGACTCTGTCCCTCACCTGGGGCTTGATGGCAGGAGAAGAGTTCCTTTGATTCCCTCATTATTCAGATTTCCCCAGCAAGAGACAGGAAAGCTCCTGTGGGTAGAAAGAGAGTGGTTAATGAGCTCCACCTTTCCTAAAGCTGCTCTGAGAGCAGCCAAACTCTTCCTTGCTCTGCAGATCTCCGTCACCTGCTTTACAGTGCCCAAGCAGGGCACACTTGATTAAATTATTACCAGATAGCTTAAAAAAAAATGGTTGTTTTCAGGCGAGGGTGGAACTCTCTGCTGCAGGATCCTGGAGGCATCAATGACTTCAAGGACCTGACTGGTGCTGGAGAGAACTGATATCACAGGGATTGTTCATCCACCCACTGCTCAGTCTTCCCATGTGTCTGGGAGGATGCTGGTGGTGATGGTTTTGGACCCAGGGCAAGAATCAGTTTCCTCAGGGCTGCAGTTCACCCTTTGCACTCTGACCAAGCAGAGGCTGCAGGCAGGGCTGGGAGGGACTCTACCTTGGCACAGAGCCCCTCTCCACACCCACAACAAAACCCACCTATTCCCAGCGCCATCCCACTCTCCAACGAGCTTCAAAGTTGCACAGCAATAGTCTCAGTGCCTGAGGTTCTCTCTGCTCACTGCACAAGATCCTGTGACTCCATCCCCACACTTAGGCATGGGGGGGAGGGGACCAGAAGCCAAAGGAGGGACCTACAAGGCACTGAAAAGCCACTGAAATCCAAGCACGGCCTGCCCTGGAGCACCTCTGCAAGCTGCTTCTGGGAAGGATTTTGTTAATGCAGGGGGATTACACCAACAGCTCTCCTCTGCAGCACGACTTTGCTTGGGATGTTGGACAAGCAAATCAATCAGCCTGAAATCCAGCCCTGAGGAGCAGATAAACGCTTCTTGCCTGGGAAACTGAGGCACGTGGGGATTTAAGTGGCTTTAAAAGTGAACATAATAATAGTAATAAAATAATAATAATAAAAAAAGATAATCACAGAGAAAATCAGCCCCAGAGAGAAGGATTTGAACACAACCCCCCCCTGGGTGCTGGCCATGGGCTCAACCAACTTTTCTTTGCTGAGAATGGCTCCTGATTCTGCCCTGAAGCTCCACCGTGGGCTGAGTCACAGGCAGGGGACACACAGATGGGCAAGACAGACAGACAGACAGGAGAGCTAAACTCCAGGTGGGAAGGGATGGAGGGGGGAAGGACAAGGTTTTGTGGAGACGGTGGTTGGACCCCCAGGACTGGGAGCTCATCCATATTTCACATACCAGTTAGACAAACAAAACAAGAACCAGAGAGGCAAGCAAGGAGCCCATTTGTCATATCAAAAGGGGTTTCAGTGGTACCTTCCTTGCCCTCCTGTCCCCTTGAAGTTTGTAGCTGGGGTGGGGGGAGAAGGGACAGCTCCCTCTCTAGCCGGATGGCTCCTTGCCATAGCTGGAGACGGCCTGTGTGTAATTAACCTCCAAGCCAATCCCCCAGTGGTGGCTGCCAGGCAGATCAAAGAGCTCACACATCTTTGTCTGAAACCAGCAGCCAAGGGGAGCTGGGAGGAAAGCAGAGCAGGGCTGGGAGGGAGAGCGTGTGTGTGTGCTCCTAATTGATAAAAAGGGAAGAGTCTCTTCCTCCGAGAGATCTCCAGCCCCATCAAAATGCAGGAGCAGAAGAAGAAGAGGAAAAGATCTCCTTTCCCTTACAGGAACTTGCCCAAATCCAGCTGCTTCCCACAGAAGAGGTGGTCACCACCACGGGGGCCAGGTCATCCCCAGGCAGGGCTGGAAGGAGAAGGTGTCACTGGCTGTGGCACTGCCAGGCTGCTGGTTTCCAGCTCTGCCCATGGGGTGGGGAGGGTCTCTGAGGTTTGCAAGGTGAGGATGTGCAGGAGCACTCGGGAGGATGAGAACAGCCACCTATCTGCTCGTCTTCTCCCATATGGGGAAGGAAGGGTGGGAGCCAGCAGAGCTCTGCACCCAAACCCCTCCACGCTCTGGCACAGGGCTTGGCCAGTGTCAGTGCCACATGATTGCTTGGAAGGCACCCCAGGCAAATGACCAGGCCGCCAATGAGATCCTGGGTGAAGCTCAAACTGCTGGTTCTTGACAGAAGGAGCCACTGCCAGTGACAGATGCCAGTGACAGGGGGTGGCAGAAGAAAAACCACAGAGGGATGGATGGATTCTACAGCTGGCCAAAGGGGATTGGTGGGAGAATTGGCTGAGCTGGAGAGATAACTGGAGGGAAGTCTTGGGGAGCTGGGTCTGACCTAGGACAATAACCCAGACACCTCATTCTGACCCTGGCACAGTCTCTAGACTGTTTTTGGTGGGCCAGGCTGAGCTTTCTGGTGCCACCAGGCACCTTCACAACCACTTCTAACATGGAGGCAACAGACCTTCCCTAGAGGCTTCCCTCATGGGCAAAATACACCTCACACAGCTTCACCCACCCAAAAATGAGGCCTCTGAAGCTAAGCCAGTGGAGAAGGACAACAGGGCTGCTCAAAGCTGGTTCTCTCACCTGGAATTTGAAGAGACATGGAAAAAAAAAACCCACCTGCCAAAGAGCTGTTCTTCTGCCATCAATTGCAACAAAACCCTGGACTTCCCTGGAGTCAGAAGATACAGCAGAGTACACACTTGTGTTCTGCTGTAGGCAAAGCATCACTTGGGAACAAAGCAACCTGGCTTGTGTCATTTTTAGAGTCATATTTTTAAGAACACACCAAATACAAGGAGTGAAGCAAAAATTCCAGGTACTTACTGTAATGCCACTGGAGGTGGGCATCACCTGCTTCAGGCAAGTGAAAATCAGCTTGTGAAGGAGAGGCCACCACTGGTCCTTTGGGTTGGCCATGGTTTCCAGGGCAGGAGTCTCCTCACAGAAGCCTCATTTCCCTTTGGTTTGCTCTTAATTGAAGAGGACACGAGTCAAAGCAGAGCCTTGCTGCTGATCAGGCGACGTAGCATCGTCAGCATGGGTGTGAGTGAAGGAGGGAGGAGGAAGCTGGAGTTTGTTTGGAGATACTGTGCTCTGGAAAAGTGCAAAAAACCTTCAAAGGGGTGGCCTGACCTGATAAAAGAGCATATTAAAACTGGGCACCATGTCGGGCTACGTGCCCCACGTGTTAATCGGGAGCCTTCCTCTCCTGGGCTCTCACAGCCAGTACTGCAGCAGGGGATGCCAACACAGCTCCACACCAAAGCAGCACTTCTGAATGTGCCGTGGACTTCAACAGTTTTTCTGCTTTAGGGGCAATTTGCAGTCACTTCATCACCTATTCAATCGTGGAGACACAGGCTGGTTTGGGTGGGAAGGGACCTTCAGAGCTCCTCTGGTCCCACCCCCCTGCAGGGAGCAGGGCCATCTGCACCCAGAGCAGGGTGCTCAGAGCCCCCCAACCTCCCCTGGGATGGTGCCAGGGCTGGGGCAGCCACCACCAATCTGGGCAGCCTGGCACAGGCTCTCACCACCATCAGTGTCAAATTTTTTTTTCCTTATAACTTAACTTATAACTTCAGCATTTCAACCCAAGCTGATCTTTGGTCTGAAGACATGGCCGTGGAGGACAAGGGGACTGGGGGCAAGTAGGCTGCATGGTATTGCAGCAAGTAAGAGGTTGGGGGGATGTCTATCTCTCAAAAAATATTGTTTATGCCCTAAACTAGCACATTCCTTCCCATCTGCCCCTCACTGGCTACTCATTTATCTCCTTGCTCCCCTTGAAGAAGACTCCCAGCTCCCCAAACGTCTCATTTCAGCATTTCTTCTAAAAGAAGCCCCACACCCAGGGCTTTCTGGGCAGCATTTGCCTCCCAGGCGGATTCCCCGGTGTCTCGCTGAGGTTGGACACGTGCCACCAGCTGCTCAGAGGCTTGTGGTGGGACAGCCCATCCTTTTATTCCATCCTCTCTCTCTCTTCAGACCGCATTTACCAACCACAGCCCAGTGTGGTTAGAGCTGGCCCACGAGTTCAAGTGTCACTGGGTGGCAGCTGCCCACACGGAACCCTGGGACTGCAAACTGCCTTTTTTTCCCCTCTCAAATTTAAAACGAGTTTTACTTATCAGTGCCACACATTTGCAAGTGATTCCTGTTTTCTGGCTGGCCTGAATCCAAAAGGGCACCAATTTTCAGCTCAGCCCACGAGCACAAGATTTCCTCATGGTGAGCAAGCCCAGGCACAGTCCTCTGCCCCCATCCAGCCTCACCAGGGACAGCAGCTCCAGCAGGACAAAGGCAGCAGCACCCCGACCACCTGCTAACACCCAAATGTGGGCTCAGGAGAGCAAAACAGATGAAGATAGAGAAGCAGAGACAGCTGTGTGAGGGTGTTGGCCCAAAGCAGCTTGCACACACGTGACAGATCAAAGCTGCTGTTCACCCACAGCCTTTATTCTGTGGATACTGCAGAGCCAACATGGGTCGAGGCAGGTTCAACGGTGCTCAGAGATGCAACTGGTTGGGAGAAACCAACGTTGGACTGCAAAGCTGACAACCTTCTGGTGAGAAAAGGAGAGTGCAGCCAGGTTTTGGTGGCAGTCTGAGTTGTATCAGCTCTGCTGCTGGAGCATGTGCAGACCAGGAGAGGGCTCGTTGTCACAGGCAGCAGTGCTGGGGTGTAGCCCTTCCACCGGGGAGGGAGGAATCAGTATCAAAATCAATAGCTCCTCTTCTCAGGGAGAAGAGCTATCTAAGCGGGGAGAAGCGGTTCCCTTGCAGCTGGTTGGCTTTGGTAATCCATTATTCATGCTTGAGTTCCACCCTGGCACTTTCTAAGGTCATCTTGGTATAAGAGCACATCAATTGTTTCCAAACACTTCATCCTGCAGCACCTTGGCCGTGGCCAGGGGAGTTCAAAGGGTGATTCTCAGCAGCCTTTGCCCGCTGGTTTCTCTCTGTCAAGGTCTCCAAGAAGCCTTCTTCAACATGGACTGATAAAATCCCAGTACAGGGGCAAATATCAAGACCCACCCCATCCCTTTGGGGCCACATTTCTTCCCTGTCAGAGAGGAGAACCTGCTGAGCAGAAGCTTGTCTTCCTTGCCACTCTGAGGTGTTGGTTACTGGACAGTCTCAGAGGGAATTGGTGGTTTAGGCAGGATATCTGAATGAAAAAAAAAACTTAGGATACAGTCAAAAGGAAGGTGCTGAATTTGGGTGAGGCCACAGTGCAGTTGAGGTGCTGTGATATCATTTAAATCCATACTCAGCACCTCAAGGACATCTAAAATAATACTCAACATCTGTTCATGTGGCTTTGGGCAGATGAGTGAAGCTCTCACATCACTTACTCCCCTGTTTCCATCACTTCCACCACATATCTCCAGAGAACATCTCCCATCTGCTGTGACCTGCTGCATCACAGCAGGGAACAGCTCTGAGTCAAGATCCCACACCCAGATCCAGCTCCAGGCATGAGCCTGCAGCTCAGAGCTGTATTTTCTATTGGCCAGTCCCAAAGAGCTCTAAGAAAAGTTATCAGAAGTTCAGTTGAGAAAGAGCTGATAGGACCCCAGAGAAGCTCTGGACTAATAAATACGTTAACTCAGTCAATAGTCTAAGGAACCCTTTGAGCCAAGCCTGAAGCTACAGTGGGATACCAGAGAAGTATCATGATGGCCATCTCAGATGAGGGCCATCTCAGTCCCTCCTTAGCCAAGGAAGGCTAAATAATCTGTGAGGTGCAGTGTCTCATGGTGGGATCACCAAGCTGGACATCAAGAAAAGGGTAAATCAGCCAGTGCTGAATTGAACTGGGCACAGAGGGTGGGCAAGGTCACCTGTGGGAGGTGCTGAAGGACAGGCAAGGCAGACTTTTAGCTGGATTTGGTTTAGGCTTGATCCAGCTTCCCAACAAGGGATGAACTTCCTGAGGTCTCCATCCAGCATCACCTGACAGAATTTCACTGAGTGGCTAAGTTCTCCCTCTGTAAAAGCTGCAGGCAAATTAAACCTCCATCAGCACTTCACACTTTATGCTGGACCCCTGTCCTTCCCCAGAGCATTTGAGTGGGCTGTGCCTATGGAATCCAGGATGGAGAGGCAATCTGAGGAGAGACACCAACAAAGCCCCCTTTCTCCACGGGGAAATGAAGAACACAAGATAAGGATAAATCCCAGCGAGCTGAACGAGCAGAGAACCCATCTCCTTTTCACCAGAGGAGCTGGTCACCTCACCAAGAGCTCTGCTCAGAGCTGTGCCTTTACCAACAGGTTGAATGCACTCAAGACAGCATTTAAATGACACATTAGTGTCTCTATTACCCCTGCACCATGTCACCAGGTCACCCCTTGCAGATGTTAATGACCCCTAGGGTGAGGGGGAGCCCACTGCTCCTCTTTATTCAGTCCCTGTGCATGCCCCAGGTTTTCACCCTTGTCACTTATTTTACTTTGAATCCAAACACTGCCACACAAGGCACTTGATCCTTGCCCTGGAGGGAACACGCCTGGGATGAAGGAAGAACTTGCTCTTTATTCCTTTCTAATTCGAGTTGTTACTGAACCACCACAGACAAATCCCCACTTACAACAACAGGAACCAAACCTCCTGTTCTTGCTGGTTCTGGGACTCAGACAGGGCTCCTCCTCCTGCCACAGCCAGCCCAGCTTCTGCCCACACCCACTCTTCACATTCTACATCTGTCCTGATTGACCCAACACAGCAGCACCAATTTCATCCACTATCCTGACTCCTCCTGCTCTACATTACACACTTAACTGAGGAGCCACCTACCTGAGGCTTCTGTTGTCTGGAAGTCAATTCTGTCCCTCTAAGATACGAGCCACCCTTGGATGGTGCTCCCATCTCTTGGGGTCTCCAGCAGGATCTCCAGGGTGTCCTTTGTGCTCTGCTTTGGCTGAGGTGCAGAATGGAAAAAGTCAAGTTATTTCACAGAAGCCAGCAGAGCTCCCTCAGGAGGATGCTGTTCTGAGAGTGAAGGCCATGTGCTATATGCTGCCTAATTAATTGGCTTAAACACCTAAAGACTGGCCCAGAAACTGAAGTCAAGCAGAATGATGCCCAGGAATCAGCCATGCTGGTTTTTCAACAGAGATGGGTTGCCAACATTTGAAATACTAGTGATTCCAGTGAGTAACTGGACTCCACATCTTCTTGTGACCTCTGTGTGTTGGTTTCACTGCCTTGAGGCTGCATAAATGGGCCAAGACCTATTTGTACCAAGGGAATCACAAATCCCGAGAGTCCAGATGGCTCCTGGATCAAAGAGCTCCTACCTAAATGCATAACAAGAGGTAGAGGAGGGAAGAAAACTGACTGGAGAAGAGCTGAATCCACCCTGGCCATAGTCAGCTCAGTGGGCACAGCAACAGCACAACCATTGCCACAGCTCCTGAGAAGAACCCCAAGGAAAGAAGAGCTTGGGGAGGGTTTGAAAGAGGATGGGGGGAGGAGATCCTATGGGGGTGTTTCTAGGGAGCTGCCCCAGTCTGCTGGCACTCACCTGCCTTCAGATAAAGGGGTGGGTGGGAACAGACCAAATATCAGCCCCTACCTTGGGCCATTCCACCTGTACCCAACCAGCTGGAGAGCCTCGGGCACTCCCTCACTTCTTAGCTGTCCATCAACGTGGGACACCCCAAGGGAGACTCGGCTGGAGCCAAAACACTTAACCCCCTGAAAGACCAGTCCCTATCTTCCCAGGGAGCAGCAGCCTCCTTCACCTACAAGCATTTATTCATCCTTTCTTTTTGTGTTTTTGGTTTGGTTTTTTTTTTTTCCCTTCTCCTGTTGTGTTAACAGAGCATCTAATGTGACTAAATAGGACAACCTGCTCTCCCATCCCCATGAAAAATAAATGATGAGCTTTCTCTCCACTCCCTTCCCCCGCCTCCTGGTGCTTTTCCCACTGGGCAGCTCCTGGACCTGTCCTCCTTCGGGCAGACCTGGTTGGAAGGGCCTGGGAACCTCCCCCCAACCCACACCAGGGCAGCGGGAGCCGGTGGAGGCAGGAGTTTGGGGGGAGTGATTATGAGGAGGGTGGGAAGAAGGGCAGGAGGGGGTGTGTGCGCCCGTCTGTGGGGGTGGAATCAGTGTGCAGAAAGCAGCCAAGTGGCAGCTTACCCTGTTAAATATTAATCCTCCCTGCTTCTGCAATTTCGGCAGCACGGCGGGGCCCACCACTGCTGAATATTTCATCAGCACCACTCGCTTCCAACGGAGCTTCTCCCACTTTTCTGCCTCCCCTAGACCCCCTCGCCCATCCCCGACACCCCACCCCAGGCTCCTTCCCCTCCCGTTGGCCGTGCCAACCATGGCTGTGCCTGTCCATCCTCCAGCCCCTTGTCCTTAGATCCTGGCCCCACTCCATCCAGGGTGGCAGTGGCTGTGGGGAGAGAGCGGAGAGGCCGTTTGGAGGAAGGAGGAGGATCATCAACTCCTCAGGGAGGAAAATATAAGTGCGCAGCAACAAGTCCCAGGATAAAAAATGCATGAGGCAGGGCAGGGCAGAAATGCTGACTCCGGGCTGGGAGCTTTTTAAGCCACGTAGACCGAGTTTCTCCATGGCTGGCTCGCTCCGGGTGAGCACTCCGAGTGCACTCAGACCTGCCAGGGGGGAGCTTTGTTGGGCCTGAGCAATTTGCACCTCAAGCTCCTCAGCGCAGCCTCCCCCCTGCCTGCTTCTGGCCACCTGATGGGCAGCACATTGGGTGGCCCCAGACTGGGCTCTGGCAGGAGCAGGGAGTAGAGAAGGACCAGGAAGGAGATACGAGGGTCTGCCAGGGAAACCAAAACAAGACAACGTGCTGGCGGCCTGACCCCGATGGCTCAGGGTGCAAATTTATCCCTCTGTTCTCCCCAGAGGTGTCTCTTGCTGACACCAGCTAGAATCTCTGCCCTTCCCTGCTCCAAGCTCTTTTCCATCCCTTCTGGTCCACTCTTTTCTCCATCCTCACACCTTACTCTATTTTTTCCTATCATTATATTACTCTTAAAACCAAATCAGCAATTAGGAGAGTTCAGGTTGGTGTTTCAACGTTGCATATTTGAACAACTAGTCCCACCAAATTCAGGTTTAAATGGATCCCAGTGGGATCATGAGGAGATGGAGGAAGCAAACCAGGCTAACCTGGGTTCACCTCTCCCCAAGGTGAACAGCAGCACCTGACTCATGGGTGGACAATTCCCACGCTGCAGTGTATGGACTCACAGCCTCTTGCTCCAAGAGAAGATGGCCACGGTGGGATAGAATCACAGGATTGGGTGGGAATGGACATTTCAAGCTCATCTGGTCCCATGCAGGGAGCTGGGACATCTGCAACTAGAGCAGGGTGCTCAGAGCCTCATCCAGACAAGACACCCCTGCCCTCACTTAAACACCTGGAGGAAAAGCATTTAATTCTGGGCAGGTCCTCCCACCTTCCCCAACACTCTTTACAATGAGTAAAGAGACAAAACGACTCATAGCTCGTGACCTGTGCCAGGCAAAAGCTGGGCACCTAAGGCAGCCTACAGGAGTCTCATTACTCTCCCATGACCTAGGATGTCTAACTTGCATTCATGCATCTAATTCTCAGGGGTATCCTGAGAGGTGAGAGAAGCCACCCCAAGATGCAGCCCGGGGGAATGATGCTGAGGTCAGCAAGAGGCTCCCTGCCCGCTGCTGCTTCTACATGCTCCAAGACCAGCTGGAGACAAGCCCACCACGTTGAGCATGGGTGTTGTGACATCCCTGTGTCAGAATTAACTACTCACCTGGAGAGGGACACACGGGACACAGGCCAGGCTCTGCTGCTCCTCATCCACCAAATCCCGGGCGCGTTTTGACTTCATCTGCCAAGAACAAGGAAGAATGAAGAAATAAATAAACCCAGATAGGGATGAACAGCTGAGGAAGGACTTCAAGCCAACGGTGGAGTCCTTTGCAAGAGGGTTTTCTATGCAAACCTCCCCGGGGGCTCAAGACTCTCCTTTGGGGTAATAAATGCCACATGCAGTGGAGAAAGCCACTTGACAACACCGAGCGTGGCGAGTCCCTCTGCTTAACACAGCTCTGCTGCTTCCACCCCCCCTTGGTATTAAAAATTCACAAGGCTTCCCAGCCCTTCTCTCAATTAAGCAACTTGTTTGTCAGGATTATTTGTTACTCGTTTTCATAAACATTTGATGAATTCTACGCAAACATCTCGCTAATGTATTAACAAGAGCGAGGTTTTAATTACACGGTGCCCGAGGAACAGGGGCTCGAGGCTGCTCGGTGATGCTCGTGGTGCTGCCTCACCCGTGTGGGGAATGGTCCTTGGGGGGGAACCCCAGCTGGGGGGTGGCTGTGGGGGCCACAGACCCTCCCCTGAGCTCGCTGCAGGCACCAGCTGGCCCAGCACCCTCCATTCAGCCTCTTCATCTTCACGAGCCTCTGCTCCAGTGCAGCTTCAGCTCCAACTTTGGCAGTGGGGAGGTGACACCACTGGTTTTACATTGGTTCTTACTCATTAATTGTCCCACGGAGATGGCAGTCCCTTGAAAACACCAATACAAAACCAAAATTGAACCAATAATTGGAGCAGCACCTACAGCATCATTTGTTGGCACTCATGTCACGACACACAGCGACAGGATAGGATGGCCAACCACATTCTTCTTATTTTTTAATGCTGTTTTAAAGCTTCTGAATTTATTTTCTGCTCTTTTCACTTTGCAAAGTGGAATATCCAGGGTATTTGATTTTGGCAACAATTTCAGCCATTTTTGGTTAGTTTTACTCCCCTAAATTCAGCTGCCACCCAAATGAGGGCTGAGCCTGTATCCCTTTCAGAGGTGTTAAGATATCAACCTGATTCACAAGCCACTGGAAGGTGCTGCCTTTGATTAACAGCTAATTGGGGTATTAGCCATTAATTGTCACCACATAAAACCCAACAACAGCTCTTGCAGGACTTGTGCCCATCGCTCACCCCTCCTGCCAACGGGGCACGACAGCCACGGGCATTGAATTCAAATCCAGCTGCTGGTGCCATCATAAGGACACCTTTGAAGGTCTCCATCTCTCAGGCTACTGGGACCAGGAGATGGAGAGGGGCAGAGCTCGGTGCCTCCCACACCCCTTCCCTCTCCCTTGGCCACCAGCCCTTCTGGTGCCTCCCCAGGGCAGCAGCTTGGCCAGCCCTGAGCTGGATTTTTCATCCCCACTCCCCCAGTGCATCTGTGGTGGCTGGTGAATACCAATCAGGGCAGCGGGCGCTCATATTCTCATTACATTTAAATCTAATTTTTTTAAAATATTCAGGATCAAAAGGCACTTCACCACCAGCAAATGTTAATACTTAAAATAATAAAATAATTTTAAAAAAAAGGACCTCTGCACCTCATTCCACTCTTCCTCTTTTTTTTTTTTTTTTTTTTAATTAAACACAAATAAAATTATTTTAAGCCAGGCTAACCCACCAGGGAAGGGCCATGCCTATAAACAGATGCCACTCACCGAGGGGCTGGGAGGCCTTCACATCATTAGATGCTGGTGAACTTTGAACTCGTGATTTGGAGGCTGTGTTTGCAGGAGAGGAGGAGGAGGAGGCAGCAGGGATGAGGCCGGGGTAGAGGGAGCTTGACGGGGCCTCTCTGGTGAATTGCTGGCCTCCCCAGCACAGGAACGCTCAGGACTTCAAATCGGCTCCAGTCACTTTGAAGCTCCTCTCTCTTAATCTCTCTCTCTCTTCCTCTCCCTCTCTCCCTCTTTTTTCCCCCCCTTGCCTCTATGAATCATTCATGTCTTTTTTTTTTTTTTGCCTCCCTTCCTTAGAGGTTCCTTTAGAAAAAAAAATAAGGAAAAAAGAGAGAGAAAAAAACCCCAACCAAACAACTCAATCCCAGCACAAACAAAGCCCTGCCTGTGTTTACCTTCTGGCTGCTCGGCATGCCCGATGAGCAGCAGCATCCAACAAATTGCTGCTGGGGCTGGAGCAGGACTGGGAGTGGGACTGGGCTGGGGTCCAGCAGCCAGTGAGACCCCCCATTGGGTGGGGAACATCTGATGCCCTTTGGGGGAGTAGAGCAGCAGTGCAAGCCCTCGAAGGATGCAGTGCTTAGCCCTGAAAATTAAGATATTTTGAGGTTTGGAAGGTGTCTCTGCTCCCAAACCAGCCTGGGGAAGAGGTTTGGATGTTGCTGAAGAGAAGGGTTGGTCCTGCCTTTCTCACCTGGTCTGGGCCACCTCAGATACTGCTTGGGGGTCTCATCTTGGATGGGCAAAGCCAAACCAGGACAGTAAGCAAGTTAACATGGGTTCAGTCTGACCTGGGGTACTAACTGGAGCAAACTGGGTGTCAGAGCCTGTGCCAGGCTGCCCAGAGAGGTGGTGGCTGCCCCAGCCCTGGCACCATCCCAGGGGAGGTTGGGGGGCCTCTGAGCACCCTGCTCTGGGTGCAGATGGCCCTGCTCCCTGCAGGGGGGTGGCACCAGATGAGCTGCAACAATCCCACCCAAAGCAGGTGATTCCGAGTGAAAATTGACCTGATGCTCACCAGGACAAAGGTCCATCCACAAGCTGACACTCCCACCAGAGCTTGGGAGATCCCAGAGCTGCTGCTCACCACCCTGAAGAACAGGTAATATCACCTCGCATCTGGAAATGAGGGAAACTGAGGCACAAGGGGTGGGTGGAGGTCACTCACCACCACCCAGCTGGCCAGGGGGGCTGGGGAGAGAAGCAGCTCTGCAGCCTGCTGTTGCTCCTCCAGTTGCTGCAAGGCTTGGAACAGGGCTCCTTTGGAAGATCAGCAGGATACCCAGCTTTCCTTAGCTCCTGGAAGGCCTGAGGAGATTGATGGGGGGTTAATGCCCTTGGATGGGGGATTTTAAAAAGCAGGGGGCTTTGTATAACACTTGATTCCCCCCGACACCTGCACTTGGCAGCAATTAGGGTCCTGATGCACTTAAGTATCCACCTAACTCTAAGATTTCAGCCTCTGAAGCTCAGGAAGCTTGGTAGATATTTGCTTAATGATGTCTCTGAAGGGGGAAAAGAGCATTTGCTGCCACCATGTGCCTCCCAGTCACTTCTGGGATCCCCAAGGGCTGGTTGGTGCAATCCCATTTCTAGACCGGAGCCCAGTTTAGGTTAAGTGGTTTATCCATCTTGACACAGGGAATCCCTGGATGGGCTGAACCTGCATCCCCTGCTCTGAGCACACTTCCCACTCACATTTCTAGACCATGTCCTGGGAGAGGCCAGGGGAGGCCAAGCAGTTCCACCAGAAGGAGACTCTCCAACCCCTCCTGCAAATCTCACCAAGGGCTCTAAGTCTGGAGGAACACAGCTGACCCAGTCCAAGCAGCAACCTCCACATCCCCAGTCCCCCTTCAGACCTCACCAGCAGAATCTTCCTCCAGCCCAATACAGCCAGCACTAGACACAGAGATTTTATTAGAGATCTATGACCTATTTACTATGTAAAAAAAATAATCAGCTTTGGTATGAATAATAAATATTTAGGGTTCATTCCAGCTGTTCTTGGGTAGCTCTGCAATACACTATTTTCCACTGATTTTATTTACCAGGAAAATGTTTCTATGGATGCAATGCTTTGTACATTTCCCTGTGTGTTTATTCTGTTGTGATTATTTATTTACCTAGTATTTAATAACTTTTCTAGGCAGTTTAGGGCTCTAAGCACCAACAAGAAAAACGTGAGAGGTCATCTCCTCACCTCCAACCCCCCTGCTCCATCCAGGGGCACCCAGAGCTGCCCAGCAGTGCAGTGTCCAGGGGGTTGGAATCTCTCCAGAGAAGGAGACTCCACAGCCTCTCTGGGCAGCCTGGGACAGGCTCTGACACCCTCACAACAAAGAACTTGCTCCTCCTGCTCACATGGAACCTCCTGGGTGCCTGCTGGTACCCAGTGCTCCTTGTCCTGCCCCTGGACATGCTTTAGAGCAAGCACTAGTAAGAACTAAAGTGCTTACACAAAAAAATCAATTAAAAAAGGGGTTTTCACAAGAGCCTGGGTAGTATTTGGGTGCTGTGTCCCAATAACAGCACCTTCAGCATCAGGGAGTTCTCCCCCTCCCCAGCCCTGCACCCTCCCAGACACCCAGAAGGAAACTTTAGGGAGTTTGGCTCCTGTCTGAGCTGACACTGGATTAAGCAAAACAAACAAAAGCCAAAAATCCATTTTCTTAGATTCACCTGCTGACCTGTGAGCCCAGCACACAGCCCCAGGGTGGGAACTGGAGGGAGCAAATGGGATGACCTGGGAGGATGGGGGCTGGGTGAACCCCACCTCAGGGGGGAGAACAGACAGGGGTTAAACACCCGGTGTCGGGGGAGGCTCCCAAAACTTCCCTGCTGGCTGCAGGGAGCCAGGAACCCCAGAACAGCAGGTGGAGAAGCATCAGATCTTCCCAGGCTATCGATTCTTGACTCTGATCCCCCAGCCCCTGCCCACCTCGTTAGCTCTGGATCAGGCAGCCTGAGCTGACCCGAGTCTGAGAGCTCAGGACTGGGAGAAGCCCCCAGCTTGATGAACTTCCAAGCAAGTAACATTCAGACCACCCGCCCCTTTTCCAGGCTGTTCATTTCTACCCTTTGTGCCTCAGTTTCCCCAGCCACCAAACAGAGATTGTCCCCACAGGGTCTTCTTTTGCTCCAAGGTCTTGAGATACTCTCTGTGAGGCTCTTCCCACACATCTTCATCAGCAAAGCCTGCTCTTTGCATGGCTCTGGGACACCAAGTCTGTCCTGCAGAGGCTCATGGACCTCTGTGGCCTCCAGCCTTGCTGATGGAGCTGCTGCAGGGGAAGTTTATCAGCAAGGGTGGCTGAAGATCTGGACCAGGGCTGAAAACCTGGTTTTATTGCTTAGACTGTGCCAGAAGCAGGGAGCTGGGGGAGGCAGCAAGAGGGAACAGCAGGGAGGGAACAGCAGACTGGGGGGTACCATGGCAATCCCATCCCAACAAGACATTAGGGCCAGAGGGTAGAAGATCCTGTGTCCTACCTGGGCCAGACCTTCTCCCCTCATCCATCAGCCATGCTGAGCTTCAGCTGTCCTTGGAGAAGCCTCTTGGTGCCAGGTTGGGACACTGACCCTGCACAGACACAAGGAGGATTTTTACTCCAGCCCTGGGCTTCTAAATCTGCATCTGCACAACTGATTGGGTGAGAAAACACCTCTGGCTCATGAGAAACTCCTGTCCTCTCCCTCTACACAGGGCTCTCCCCTTCCCTTCCCCACTAGCTTTCAGTTATTGAATTTCCACACGCCCCCCTCACAGCATCTGAAAGCCAAGTGTCTTAAATACAAATCACCTCCCAATCATTACGTGCAGGACCTTTCGGCCCTCTTCAGAGCCATGGGCTCCAAGTAATGAGCTCTGCTGAGAGTTTGCTGCATTTCACATACAACAGATGTAAAAGATGGGGCTGGAGAAGGAGGAGGAACAGGGGGGAGGAAGATGGATCCAGCTGGGGAGGCAAAATATTTGCCACTCACCTTTTTCCTCATCTGCAGCAGGCAGAAGAGGGCCAGGGTCCTCCTGCTCTTCCATCATCCAGCTCCTGAGCTGGGTCCAGGGGGATTAACAGGGAGGGTGCAGCTTGAGATGCAAACCCTCAGCCCTCCAGCATTCTTCCAGGGGTGGAGGTCCCACCCCAGACCATGAGCAAACCTTTGTTACCCAGGAGTTGTCCTCCCCTTCCTGCTGCAGCAGGAGATGCTGAGACACATGGTGTCAGGGATGCCAGGACCTGGGCTGGGGTCCAGCTGCTCTAGCCAGGTGATGCCCCAGTGACAGCCCAACAAACCCACAGGCAGGACACAATCTGGGGTCACCAAGGCCAAAGGATGTTGGATGCCAAACAACACGTGGGGTGGTTTCACCTCCACACACCAGCTCCCTCGTTTTTCCTGCTCCAGCAGCACCCCCACAGAGCAGAGCACCCTGCACCACCTCGAGAGAGGCTCCAGGACCCCCAGACCCAGCCAGGGCAAACCCTCCCCTTCCTGCCTGGGGAAAGTTGGGGATGGAGGGGAGGAGAAAACGAGAGCAAACCCTTTCGATGCAGACTTCAAAGTCATTGTCAGCAGGAGCCTTCCGAACAGTTTAAGTACAAAATGAATTGTTTTAATATTTAATCAGCCTATAATAGGCCCGGGGATCCCAGTGGAGACTGTTTGCAGTTGAAAGGATGTCCAAACTGGGTATCTCCCCCCCTCTCCAGCAGGGACAGTGGTCCTGTAGGAGCTCCTGTCCCCAAGACACATGTAAGGACAACCCCTTCCAGATGTGGCACAGCACCTGGGACCAGCTCCCACCCACTCACCTGAGCTGTGCTGTGGTCTCAGAGCCATCACTCCAAACCCTTAGCCTGGAGGAGAAGGATTTAATTCTCCAGTGAGCTCAGAATAAATTCCATCCCACTCCTCTCCCAGCCTGGGCAGCCCCCACTCCCCCTTTGCTGTGGATTTTGGGTGCACCTGGCTGTTCTGAGGGCAGAGTCCCACACACTGCTGATGCTCCTGCCAGGAAAAGCCCTTTGCCCTCCCGTGGATTGGGGATACAGGCCAGACTTGGCTGAGCTCAGCCTCTCACCTCCAGGATGGAGCTGTGGGTGCTGCTGGGCTGGTACTGCAGCCAGCCCACACCACAGGTGGGGCTCAGCTCTGCTCCTGCCTCCTTCCTTGGCACCAGGGATCCCTGTAGGCACTGCCAGACAGCGTGGGCAGGAGAATCAGAGCAGCCACAGCACCAGCAGAAGCAACTGGAAGGGTCAGAGCTGCTAGCACATCTGTGGCAGAGGTGATCCACCCCCAGGCATGGCCAAAGCTGCAGCAGAAAGGAACAATTTCTGTGTTTTCATGGCATTTCCACCCTAAAAAAGTCCTTCCCCAGGATGGAGTCACCCCCTCCCCATCCCATGTGGTACTTTTTGGGTACCACCCCGTGGAGCAGCCCGGCCCAACCATTCAGGAGGCTGTTAGGAGGAGGATCCTGGGGGGAAAAATAAATAAGCCTAAAACCATTATCAATCAGGGTTATGCTTCCATTAGTCGCCCAGAGAACCCTCTGCCCAGACACTGCCTTGGCCTCCCAGGTCTCCAGTTACTGCAGATTAGCTCTGGGCAAGCTGCGGGCTGCAATCCATCACTCGGAGGGCCCCGCTGCTGGATCCGGGACCATCACACACGCAGAGTTATTTTTACTGGGATGCTCAGAGGAAGGGAAGGGGAGGGGGGTGGGAGGCAGCAGTAAATCTCCGCTCTCCCGGCAGCGGCGGACAGGAGCAAGGGCTTCAATCACTTTCCTACCAGCACCACCTTCTGGCCAACACCAGCCCCTTGCCCCGAGGCTGGAGCACAGGCAACGAGACCAAAACAGTCGCTTTCTAGCCCGCAGGTCAGCCCCAGGGCTCCCAGCCTTCCCTCGGCACAGGGATGCTCCAGGCTCCTCAGCATCTCCGCAGCCGCCACTGGACTCTCTGCAGTGGCTCCTGGTCCCTCCAGCACCTCGGAAGAGCCCTTGGCACCATCACTTGGTAGCACAGCCCCAGCCAAAGCCTGCAGTGCAGCAGCACAGAGGAGACCATGGGTCCATCCCAGCACCTGGAGCATCTCTAGGCTCTGGCAGGTCCAGTAGCACAGGGAGCTGGAGCTCCAGAGTTCCAGATCAGCTTTGGTTTTGCCTGGGCAGCAGAGCTGCAGCCCAGACATGTGCTCGTGGCAGGGGACAGGAGGCTGCAGCCACCACCCCAAGGGTCCTGGGAGGCATCTCCTCATTGTTTGGTGGCAACACCAACAGTAGCCACCAGAGAGGGAGGAGGAGAAGGGCACCAGGAGCTCTTGCAGCACCTCTCTCCTGGCTGGGCTCTGCCCCATCCCAAACACCCATGGACACACCAAACAGCCCCAGGACTCGGAGCAGCCTGGGCTGGTCCCTGCCAACAACCCCATATCCCTGCAGGCAGGATGTGAGCACACTGCTGGCTTGGAAAGAACTTGAACTCCTGGCAAACGCTCTGAGGGTGAATTCCACACAACAACAAAAAACCCCAATGACAAAAAAATAATTCCTTTCTTCTCCACAGTTCACTGACACATCAAAGGAAGAGACTCTCGGCCAACAAGGCAGAGATAAGCCTTGCAGACCATTGCACTTCCAAGGAGGGCTCGGGGTGACATTATCTCACTTGAGTTTTGGCTTCTGCATTTTTCTCCTGTCATTATCTCACTTGAGTTTTGGCTTCTGTGTTGTTCTCCTGTCACGTGGCTGTGTGGGCCACTGAGATGCTCCTGCTCATCCTCTCTCCACTGCCTCTGTTTTGCCCCCAACACTTCCACGGTTGCCCAACCGCTCCTAGAAGGAGAGTTAATGTGAACCAAGGTGCTCAACTGATGGAGACTGTGGGCACAGCTTCCCATTCTCCATCCATACTCAGTGCTCATGGACTTGGCCCAGGCTGGGACACCAAGAAAACCCCCTGGAATTGTTCTAACAAAAGCACAGAGACCAGCCTGATGTCTGGGGGCTCAGCTTCCTCAGGGGTGACACAACCTTCACCTGGATCTCCTCCCTGGTGCCACCGTGGGAGCAGCAAGAGGTTGTGGTTATGCCCCATGAACTGATTATAGATCAGATGCTCTTTGTGGATAAAATATCTTAATTACACCCAGAGCAGTGGTGCCTACAGGTTTGACCCCCATAAGTGTGAGAACCTGGATGAGGAGCTGACAAGCTGGTGTTTGCAGACCCAGCATCCAGCAGCAGGCATCACTGGGGTGAAGTCAGGTCCATGATTTCATCCACAAGCAGCCTCAGAGGCAAGCAGGGAATCAAAAGCCGGTCCAGCAAAAGCAACAGGTTTTGCTCCCTTAACCAGGACAACCAGGAGCTGCCTGTCACCTTCCAGGAGAACCCCAGGAGTGATAGTGGCCACCACAGCCAGCGGAGCGGGTCAGTGCTGGGAAGAGCAGACACTGCCTCTGCTGCTTCCCCCTGTGACTGTGCCAGGGCTGGGGCAGCCACCACCTCTCTGGGCAGCCTGGGCCAGGCTCTGCCACCCTCAGCAGCAAAAATCTCCCCCTTTTAGTTTAAACCCATCACCCCCTTGTCCCATCACCACAGACCCTACTCAAAAGTCTGTCCCCATCCCTCTGACAGTCCTCCCTCTCCTTTAACCCTGGGAGCTGCTGGCAGAAGGGGTGCCTGGGCAGGGAGGTTCTTTTTTAGACTCTCAGTGTTTCGGGGCAGAAGGTTAATTAGGTAGCAGGGTAATGAGGAGTCATTAAATCTGCCTGCACCACGCTGTTAGCATAACAAGGGCAGAGCAGGAAGGGTAAAGCCAGGATTCTTGTTTTCCCCTTGCCTTCAATTAACCTTTCCATGTTCCTGCAACACTCCGGGCCCCAGAGATAGGTTCTGGGTGCCTCTCAGAGGCTCTTAATTAGGAGAACACAGAAACAAACTTTTAAGTAACCAGCATGACCAGTTAGGCTTAAAATAAACAGGCAGGACCCAGCTTAGCCTTCGAGCAATGCTGCAGTCCCATCAAAGTTTAGGTGGGTGAATTGGGTTCCTGGGGCTCCTCTCCAATTATCATTCTCCTCTATCTCCCACCTCCCTAAGTGGAAAGCACTGGGGGGGTCCTCTGAGAACCCCCAGAAGTGAGGGGGCAACACCCCCCACCCCGGGCACAGCATCTCCTAGATGCAGAGGTGAGGGGGCTGCTGGGAGGAGGGTGTTCCCACCACCTTATCCCACACAACTGCAGGTGCTGGTGGATGCCAAGAGTGCCTGTGGGATGGAGATGAGCAACAGGAGCTGTGATGTGAAGGCTCTGGCTACCCCACCAGCTGCCAGGGGTTCCTGGGTCACTGCTGACACCGCCCCGTGCCTGGGATCACACCCAAGCTGGACCAGACCTCGCAGGGTGAGGGACAAGCTCCTGGGGGGAGGATTCAGCTCCTCTAAGGATGACTTTTGCCTCTTCTTATCCACATTCCTCTAGGACTAAACTTCATCCTGCCTCCTTTGGCTCTTAGCCTGGGGGCAACAGCCCCAGGACAGATAAACCACCCGCCCAAACCTGGCAGGCTGCACCCTGCCCCGGGACAAGCTTTGGATGAAAGGACTTGTGCAGCATTTGGATGCACCCTCTGAATGCCACCAATACCTTCAGCCCGGGGGCTGTGGAGCAAGATGGACCTGCCAGCAGGTCAGGGAGAGCTGACTGTGGGTGAAGGTGATGGAACTGCACAAGGTTTCTCACCTGAGGAAGCAGCTGTGATAAAGCTCCTGCATCAGTGTAGGGAATATTTTCTCCTGTAGCTTTTGTGGCAGCACCAAGACACCTTTCTGCTCCTTGATTTTCATCTGCTGGGGCTCTTTCCTTCCCCCATCTCTCATCTACTCAGACAGGGACAAGATTCATGGCTCTCTGAACCTTCCAGAGCTTGCAGAGCACACAGGGCTGCCTGACCTGCTAGAAAAGTGACCATTTTCAGAGTCCACACTGCACTCATCAGTGGACATCTCAGCACAAAACCTCCCATCACCCCTTGTTCAGCAGCTAAGCACATGGCACCAATTGCTGCCCAGAAGCCTCCTTCCCATCGAATCCCAAAGACCTGCAGCTGACAAATGAGAGGTGACCACAAGAAAAACCTTCTCCTCACCAGCCCACAGCAGCAAGAGCCACGTTGCTGGGCAGGAACCCACAGAGCTCCTCAGGAAAAAAGAGAGATGTGAACACTGAGAACCTTTTTTAACACAAAGCCCACAAAACAATCACCAACCATTTCCTCTCCTCCTCTAACCCCAGGAGCAGGGAGAGGCTTCCCAGGGCAGGACCCACACACACACCCCCTGTCCTGAACTGCAGCATCCAGATGGATTGGCCATGGTGGCCCACGCTGGGCTAGAGTCTCCAGTCACATGCACTGCTTGTGACCCAGCAGCTCTGCTGGGATGTGCAGCCCTCCACAGAGAGCCAGTGTCTCCTCCACAGACACCCCTTTGAGCAGCCTCACATGACACCAGTCAGTCCCAACACGTGTGACTGGGTTTCACCTCCAGGCCATCCTTGATTTAGGAGGCAACTCCCCCTTTATTTTGTAGGGTTTTTGTTGTTGTTTTCCTTCCCCCCATAAGCATCACCCCAGCAGGATGAAAACCTTCTCTGAGCCCCTCCACACACCCAGGTCACTTGACTCAGCCTGGGCTCTGGGTGGGGGGAGTTTGATGCTGCCCCTTTCAGCTCATCCCCTCCAGCATGATGCTGGCCACTCTGGGTGGAATGGATGCTTGCAAACACAAGCAGGGGAACTTCAAGGAGAGCTACAGGTTTCCCAGCAGGACCTGGGGGGTGGTGGCAAGTTCAGGAGCTGATCTGGGGACCACTGCTGCTGCCATGAAGTCAACCCTGGGGGCTCTGAGATGGGGTGTTTACTCCTGTGGGTGGAGGAGGTTTTAGCTGGCAGTTAATTTACAAAGCCAGCTGTGTGCAGGGGCACTAAATGCCTTTCCCACCTCTTCTTTCAGCACAGTGATGACCATGGGGATGAGCAGGTTTGGGCCAACTCTTCTTCCTCACTCTGCTTTGGAGACACCAGAGGAGACCACCACACAGCACAGGGCTCCCTGCCCTCGAGGCTCAGCCAGACACAGCCCTAATAAAGCTCTGAATCAAAGGGGCAGACCCTCTTTTGGCAGCAGGGGCTTGCAGGGGCAGACACTTATCCATTCTCTTTGATGACAGTAATTAACCTGCTTTTCTTCTAGGGCTGCAGAGGGGGAGTTTGAAGCCAGCACGTGCTGGAACAGGCCAGTCATCCATCAGCCACCACCCACATGAAACCCTGGCTCCTCCTGGCTCATCCCCAAGCAGTTGGAAGCTACCAGCAAAGCCCCAAGTGGAGAAAGCCTTGAGTTCCTCACTCTTTGGCTTTTACCTTCCCCAGGGATAACCACAGCTCTGGCCATAGGAAGAATTTCTTCTCCATCAGATGTTAGAGAGAACACTTGTGTTTTCCTCTTACTCCCAATACCTGCTCTAGATGAACCTGCTTGGCCAAGGGGGTTGAACATCATCCCTAGATGCCCCTTCCAAGCTCTACCACCCTGGGATTCTTCTGGTGGCTACGAAGCCTTTTCCACCTCACCCTTTGCACCCCTGGTACACAGCCAGCTAACCCTGCTTGTCCCAACAAGGGCTGGAGTGGGGGGCATGGGCTGAACACGGGGAAATCACACCAGTCTCACTCTGCCCATGATCGCAAGGAATCCAAATTAGATGTTGTTTTCCCCAGTCTGTCCCCCACTGCTTTTCCACATTCCCATTTCCTGGAGAGGTCAACAGCTCTTGGAGAAAAATGAAGCCTGAATCAGTGGCTCTTCAAGAGCAGGTCATTAATCTCCATATCATTATCTGCAGTTATTTCAGGAGCAATAACCCATTAGGCCAAACTTTTCTCAGAAGCCTGTTCAGCAGAGGGAGGGGATGGAAGGTGGGAGGGAGTGGGAAATAGCCCAGAACAGTTACCACTGAGCTTCTGCTCCTCTTGCTGGCATCGTCCTGCCAAAGTCAACGAGGAGCAGCCAGGCATCTGTTCCCATGCTGGCAAGAGCACAGGAGGGCCTGGGGATCTCTGCCTGGATTCCTGCCAGCACTGACCCTACTGAGACTCATTGCAGCTGACTTCATGCTCAGGGAAAACTGTTCCTGAAGTATTTACATTTTCCTGAACTAGTTGAGTGAAACACGTCCCCTCCTCAAATAGATGAGGATAGTAAACAACATTCAGACGCTAAAAAAAAATCCTAAACCCACATTAATTTTCCATCAAGTCCCAATGGGGACAAGAGCAGCATTGCCACCAGACCTGGAACCCTCCCACAGAGGCGAAAAAACAAGGTGGGGGGAACCCTAAAAAAGCCCAAACCAACAACAAAAAAAAAAACCCCAACTTGTTAACCCAAATCTTCAAAAGGTTCCAACCAAAAAATCCCTAGTAGATGCCAAGCAGAGAGAATGCAGCTCACAGTCTCCTACATCCCTCCCTGCAGAGCTGCAAGGCAACACCGAAGGCTGGATGCTTCTCAGCCCTTTGCATCTCCCTGGCAATGCCAAGCACCAGTCCAACGCCTGGTAGATGCTTCCCCTCCATCCCTGGAGAACCCAGCCCTCTTGCCATCAAGATCAGGATTGAATCCTCCTACCACACCAGCTTCAGCAGCATGTGGAGTACAGAGATGTCCACAGTTTCTGGGGCTTCCTTAACAGCTCCAAACACCCCTGAGGGGTACAGACACCCTGAACCCCAGCCCCCAGGGGTCCAGCCCCCCTGAACCCCCACAGCTTGCAGTCAGGGCTGCTTTCTAAGGCATCTCAAGATGACAAGAGGCTGCTGCTCATGACAAGCCCCAAATTATCAGGCATAAGCAGGAAATCACATCCACACAGGCACCCTCAGACCTGACCCTTGGACACAGCAGCCAACCTTCAAAGAGAAGCATCTGGCAAGCATCCCCTCCCGCCCTGAAAGCCCCCCATGCCTCAGCAGCCCGAGCTGCAGATGCCCTCCCACCCCCAGCCAGCCTGACTGGGGCTGGCCCCAGCTGATAAGAGAGCTCTGGACAGAGAACAACCAGTCCAGGGCAGGGTCAGGGCAGGCTCGTGGGAACAGCAGAGCTCTGCAGCACAGAGACGTTGGCTGACACAGCCCTTCTCAGCGGGAAGGAGGAGTCCCAGCACCCCGAGCCTGCTCCACTCACCCTCCCTGACTGGTGGGACGTGGGCACAGAGGGGCACCCACACACAGGGGGGCACCCACACACACCCAGTTTGATGCCAGTGCTCCAGCAATGGCTGCTTTCCAGCCCTGGAAGAAGGGGCAGAGCTCAGAGGGATGCCCAGCTGGGTGCTGCTGGAGGTTTTGCAGTGTGGGGTCCACACGAGGTTACCTGTTGTTCCTCCTGAGCAGCTCATCAACAGCAGTGTGGGGACAGTGGAGCTTTTTTTTTTATACTTCAAAGCTTTCCCAGGCCAAGGGAGCATCTCCTCAGCCCAGCTGTAAGGACAGAAACCAGGAGAGGGCAGAACAAGTGCTGGCACCATCACCTCCTCCCTTGCCCACCCCTCGCTACTCCAGCTGTGCCAGGGGTTAAAACTGGGGGTTCTCAGCCTGGAGAGGGTAAAGGATGGGGGGGAGGTTCAGAGATCAGCAGCATCAGTGAGCTCCACAAGAATGAAAACACTGGCATCTCTCCAGGGGTGCTTTTTTGCAGCAAGGGCCACGCTCCAGGGCTCTCTGGTGAGGGAGGCAGGGAAAAGGGAACCCTGGCAGCAGTGGGGCTAGAAACACAGGAACAACTATCGTTGTTATTATTATTATTTTAAGTAACAACAGTGGAAATATTATTCAGGATGGGGCTCCTGAGCTCATGACACCAGCATTCCTAGTGCCCTAGAACTAAACCTGAACCCTCTTGGAGGGTCACCAAACAAAACACACCCAGCTCAGCCCACCTGCACCCCCAGAGAAGCTGATCCCAAAGGATTTGCTCAGTCTCCTCTCCAGGATGTTTCCCCTGATTGAACTCCTGAGGGATTGGCCAAGGTCTCCCATTCACATCCCAGAGAGAAACTGCTGTTGTCTGTGGGAATCTCTTCTCCCCCAGGCACCCCTGCCCTGCTGCCAGGGGCTCCCTGCAGTGGGGCTGATGCAGCTCTCAGACCCAGGGGAGAGCCAGACACAACCCCCTGGCTAATTAGAGACATTAATTACAGTTGGGCTCCAAGGGATGGTGGCTGAACTCCCCTGCTGCCTTTAAGCACCATAACCTTCAATCACATTGTGTCCCAGAGCAGACAAACCAAGACCAGGGGTAGAGAGGAAGGGCAGGATGCAGAGGAGAGCACATGGAGGTAACCAGGGCACTGCAGCAGGACAAAGTGGAAGAGATGATGGGAAGGAGCTAGAATGAGATGGTCACTCTGGCAGAGACCCCCTGCTTCCTCAGGGTGAGCTCAGGAGGCCAATAAAAGCAGATTTTTCCTCCAGAGATGGGTTCCACACACACAACCCCCAAGCCCTCCTCCCAGCCCTGCTCCCAGAGGCACCATCCCCTCAGAAAAGCAGCACCAAGACCAGTAGCTCCCTCAAGGGAGCCAAGAGGACACCAGTACCTGAGCAAGGCAGCCAAGCTCAACCAGGAGCTGGAATCCTTGGGTGAGCTCATGGAGATCAAATCAACCCAGGGGTCAAGCTGCAGCTCAACAGAGCTCACACCTAACCAGGAGCACAGCAAGAAGGGAGCAGGAGCCACAGCCTCCTCCAGCTGAACTGAAATAGGGCTCCAAGGATCATGGGTAGGGGTGGAGGTCTCAGCTGAGGCTGCTCAGGGTCATTAACACCAATTAGTGTCCTCAGAGTCCTGCTGGCCACCTCCAGCCCTGGCCTGAGCACTGCAGGGTAAAGAGCTGCCCTGGCTTGGCAGGAGGGTGGCTGAGTGTTGGTGTCCAGGTGCTGAGGGGGTGTGAGATGAACCTGCTGAATGATTCCTCCAGATATTCCTGTGCTGTGGGAGCTGGTTCCTCCCGTGGGATCAGAGACACAAGCAGAGCACCAGTGACTCTGTGGGACAGCTCCAACCTTCTTCCCCTGCTTGAATCTCAACCAGTCGTCATTTTCCTTGATCCATGCTTTAGGGACTCCTGCTCTTGGGGCTTTGTCTAGCAAGCCCCCGACACGTTCCCCCAGCTGGCAGAGCGGTGAGGGGTGTGTGCCCCTCCTCTGTGCCTCTCTCCAGCCCACAGCCACGCTGCTCACGCCAGTGACCTGGTTTTGCTGTGACACAGTGTCATGGGACTCGGCTTGGCGCGGCCGCCGGGGCTTTGGGAAGTTAGAAGTTGGCTCCCAGGCAGAGCCAGGCTCTGGGGTTATTTACTCCAAGAGGCTGCAGATCAAAGGCCAGGAACAAACTGCATCTTAGCTGGGAGATCTAGAGAGCTAATTGGTATGAGTAACTCAAACTGGGAGCGCTGGACCTGCCGTTACTGGTCACAGTCCCTGACTGTGCAAACAGCTCCAGACTTGGGCACTACTCACTGCATCTTGGGGTGAGCGTCTTCCACCACAGGAGCACCCTTGGTTACACTCACCCACAGGATCTTTGCTGTGATCTAAGGAATTCATGCTTCTTTTGTTTTACCTATTGACCCTTTCTCTTGGGGTATTCAAGTATTGTATGGATGGGAATGGGTTGGGGAGGAAAGAGCAGAAGGATGCTCCTCAGGGGAGGTTGAGGTTGGAGCTGAGGAACAATTTCTTCCCCTCCAGGGCTGTCCCAGGCTGCCCAGGGCAGGG
>JAOEGS010009913.1:134047-159622 GCA_025447755.1 Corythornis vintsioides | reverse complement strand
TGAGAACGTTCCCCATTTGAAATTTTTTTTATAGATTTATATATATTGTTTCTCTTTTTTTTTTCTTTTTCTATAGAACAAAAAGACAATTTCTTTTGTATATAAAGAAAGAAATAGGCTTATGTGCTGGAATGAAGGATCTTAAATAAAACATTGTCCTTTCTCTACTTTAGTTCAACTGGGAAAATCAATTTTTGGTTCTTCAACTGCAAAGAAAGATCAAAAGGAAAAACTGACAATCTAAACAAAGGGCAAGGTGATGTGGGCTGCTTGCACTCCTGTTCCCTGGTGTGCTTCAGACAGGCACTTTCCCAAGCAGAATATATTTACAGAAGAATCAAGGGTATTTTTTTTCCCTCTGAATCAACAATATTGGGACTAAAAGTGACCTGAATATAGATGTAAAATAATATTACTTTATAATAATTTTGTGGAGTTCTGTGGTGCTAATACAAGCAGGAGTTCTCAGATATGACAGGTTCCTCATTGCAGAATATTTACATTTTAAGGAATTGTCATTGATTTTTATTTTGCTAGAACTGGCCAAAGCTAATATTTTTATTTTTAATTTTTTTTAAGCATGTTATATAATGCAAAAGGAAAAATGTTCAGTCATTTGTACAGTTAGAGTACTTCTTTCTTTAGTGCCTTGCTGGATACATATTTGAATCCTCAAATAAAAACTAATTTCAGTCACTGTAGAGGGAAACTTTATGGAGATTGGCTTTTCTGCTTTGTATTGAATCATATTTTTACCTTTAATAGATAAATGTGATTTATTCTTATAGCCTTATATTTACAAGAGGAGGAGATTAAAGTGTCAGCAGGATAAACAGAAGGATTGTAAAAACTTTCTTTAAAACAAAGAAACTAAATAACAAAAATGGAAAAACAACTTGGAAAACCTTTTAGGAAGTGTATTTATTATCTTCTGCATAAATATAAAAAGTTGAAGGTAATTACAAAAGTATTTGACCTCGGTATATTTCCAGTTTTGGGAGAAAATTGTGTAGGCATCATTTTGTAGCCTTACTGAATGTTAATTCAGTGGATACTATAGGTATAAAAAATAGATAGTTTGTATCTGACTCGAGATACATCTTTGCAGGAGAATGTTTGAATATGTATGTTTTGTTTCGGTTTGTTTGGGTCTTTCCCTGTGCAGGCAGAACTCATTTACATTTGGGATTCTGGACTTTTGCATGTCTTGGCATGGCAGAGATGTAAATAACGATCTATAGGATGCTCATTTCAACTGCAGATGGTCTGAAGCTTCACGAACAGCAATTGTAGCTGGCTGCTCGGATATTCTGGAGAGTGATGTTTTCAGGGAGGAGTACTCTGCACCTTAGCATTTGAAAAACAGAACCTTTAGAAAGTGCTTCCAAGTGATTGTGACAAATGGTGAGTGATTTATAAGGTTGAGGTCTGTGATTTTTGATCAAATCTTCCTCAGGCAAGAAGCTCCAAGACCACCTCCTTCAAGTCAGGTGTGTGCAAGGAAAGCTTTGAAAGCTAATCCACTGATTGCAGACCTTAAATTTGGGTGCCTGTGTAGTAGTTTTGCAAGGCTGATGTAAGTATTACATAAGCAATAAAAATCTAGCTGTGTGTTTGATCTGTGTAGATTTTGAGCTACTAGAGACTACTTTCAGTTTGTTTATTATGGAGTTAAATCTTAACTTTTGCTGACAAACAGTGTCCAGAATTAGCTGAGTGATAAGAAGCCATGTAGAAAAATGACAAAAGTAATAATGAAATGTGCCTGATTTTCTAACTCTGCTTATTTGCATTTTTTTCTTTCTTTCTTTGTTCACTAAATTGATTGTGTAACAGGACAGTTACTGGGACATATTGACAAAAACCTGCCAACTCTGCCCACGCAGTCTGTGATGTCACGATGAATGACGTGACATTGGGGGACTTTGTCACTTCATTGTGGAGCTTCACCACTTAACTTTACCACTCCAGACAAGAGGTCAGTGTAGTTGCCTGGTGAAAGTAATCCACTTTTAATTTGCAATTTCACTTGTCCTGTTTCTTCTTTCATTAGGCTAGGACAGTTGAGAGCTTTATGACAAGTTTATTGCATGGAGCACACATGACTAATATGGGTGGCCAAGGTCAGAGCCTCAGATGTCTTGTTCTCTTTATCAACACCTTTTCTGCACTGCTGGCTGAAGCTTTTCTCTAGAGCTGCACTATACAGGGCTATGAAACAACCCACTCCTAGGGGAAATTACTTCATTTCACAAGATAGTTCTGGTTCATCACTGATATTCTTCTCTTGCTGCCAGGCCCCTTGTCCCTCTGCAGTTTTCCTGGGTTACAAGCACACTGACAGTGCTTTGCCCTGGGGAAGCTGGACCTTCATGCTTTCTTCTCTCTTCTGGTTTGCCTTTTGGGGACAGGCTGCCTTGAAGGGTGGAGCATTTCATTTTATACAGGTCATTGTTCTGTGATATACTAGAATTTGCTTAAGTCTGTTTGCCTTATAATAATGTTCCCTGTGCTGAAAACTCAGGAAATTATTGATATTTCAACTTTGCAGCAGGCTGCAAGTGAGTAGGACCTAACCTCAATTTAGTTGCTGCTGCTTAAACATTCCTTTAGCAAATACAGACTTGCTTCTGCAAAAGTCAGTTGAGATAATGTCAGAAAAGCAGTTTGGTGTTAGTCAATTGAAAGAAGAGACATTGTAGATGTTCCGTTTCAGATCAGTGGTAATAAAGGAAAAGAAAATTATTTTGTATGTTATCTGATTTCATTTCTCACGTATCCAATATATTTGGCTTTAAAACTCTAGTCCAGAGGCTGTGCATCCGATTTACTTTGAAGAAAAATCTACTGATATCAGAACAGCTACATTTGTGACAAACTTGAAAAACAGTCCTCACTTGTGAAACAATGGAAATTTGTATATACAAAGAAGAAAAAATAGATTGTGTTAAAAAAGTGCTGGGAAAAAAAATAGAGAGTAAGGGATGGTTTAGAATCATGTAGGTTTGTTTAGGACACATGCTAGATAATAATTCTTGGGGGAAAAATTTGGAAAGCTGTGAGTGTGGTTGATAATTAGTTTTATATCCTTATTTTAAATCAATGATTGCTCTTAGAAATGTCACTTTGGGATAAATTATTCTACAGCTAGACATAATATTTTAGTAGCAGTATTTTGTCAGTAGGTAAAATTCTGTTTTTCAGTATTTGTTGAGAGTTAAAACAGTGAAGTCTATAGTGTCACTAATATACAAAGAATAATCTTTGTCTTCCTTATAGTTAACATGTAAGTTTTTTTAAGGCATAACCATTTTTTATTTTGACTGTGGAATTCTTAAAAGTCAACCACTGGGATTGTGTTAACCCAAAAGAATGTTGCTGAGAGTTGCAGAGAGTACAGGATTAGAATTCCTTCCCCTCTGTCCCCAGACAGATAAGTCATTACAGTACAGCTCTATGAGAAAAGCACAAAGGTGTATATCCACAGCAAATCAAATCCCAAATTCAAGTCTGAAAATTACCTGGTAGGATGCACACTTTCCATGGCTTTATTGGGTAGGTAAAACTTGAAATATAAACCACAATTGTTTCATTGCATAGCCTTAATCAGCTAATTAGTTATAGGCCTCTTAAGAAAAGATCTTCAGGAAATACTTAAATCCTCTGTTAATTGCAGAAAATCTGTACTTGTGTGAGGTTACTTTAGAAAATTTTTTTTGTCTCTCAGACTTCACCTGCTTTTTCTAGGAAAATACAATATTTTAGTTTAAATACCTGGAGAACTTCACATCACTTCTGAAAAAGGACAAGTGGTTTTGACTGTTGAGATTGTATATTCCACTAAATGGTTGGAACTGTTTCCTTATGAGGATGTACACGTGGAGAGCTGTTTTGCACAAAGGTTTCTGCCAAATATTTTCTACTCTAATGTGTCTGTGTCATAGAACAATGGAATCATTTCTGTTGGAAAAGACCTTAATATGATAGAATCCAACCATTAACTTAACTCTACTAAGTCCATTTCCCAACCATGACCTAGCTTGGATTGAATGTGGACCACTTTGCATGTTCTTGAAAATCTGAAGCAAACACCAGCATGAAATGTCCAGTGGCTTAGCAAGGAAAGAAAAGATGAACAGTGGACTGCAGGAGCTGACTCATCCCCTAATGCAGATGGACCTTTTAATTGCACCAATCACTGCATATATGTCTGTGTGTCTCTTGCTCTATGTATCTTTCCAGGAAGAAAGATCCCAGTGCCAGGGCTTGCTTTCCAGTGTTTCCAGCAATGGACCTACAAGATTAGCAATTTAAACCAGGTTTTAATACAGAAGTTCAGGTATTCATAGTAACAGGAAGATCTACACATCACTCACTAACCTGGGAGCTTTTTACAACAGGCACATTCCATTTCTTACCCCTTGCCATGCTGCCCAGATGTCTGTAGGGATCTGACATGACCCCTTCATGTCCGAGCAGTAGCTATGACTGTTTGGCTTGATGCAGATTGGTGAGATATGTAATGCCCAGTTACTGACAATATGTTGTGGAAATGCAGATTTTGGAGAAGAAAAAGAGAATCTTACACTGGCAGACAATGTTGTCAAGCATTCTGCTCTCTTAACAGCTAAACTTGAAAGAGGGGGGTATATGTACATATATAATTGTATAACATATCTTAATAGACCTATGGAATTCTTGGGTATGCATCCTTCTTGCTGAGTGTGTTTGAGTTACATTGGCACTGAGGTTACAGGCATGACACTAATTGAATAGTTCTGTATTTATTTATGCAAACAGCAGTCAAACTGAGATATTTTGTAATTAAAAAAAACAAACAATTTTTCTTCCTCTTGTCCCTTCACTCAGTCTAATTGTTATATTCTGTTAATTTAAAGCATGCATATTCCATTTTAACTGATGAAATCTTTGTGCTGGTAGAACTGCATAGTGTGTTTATATATAGAAGTACGTAGATGTTGGGGGGGGATATTCCTGTGAATATGAATTTCAACGGATGTTAGATTTTGTTTTCTTTGGCTTGTCTTCAGTATAGCCTCAAAAATGTCTTCTCACAAAAGATAAATTTGACAAAATCACACTCTTGAGAATTGACAGAGATCATAGTATATTTTTGAATGCAAAAAATATGCAGATTTAAAGACAGGTATATTTTGAAAGGGATACAGTCCCCGTGACTTTAAAATAGTCCATTGATGCTAAAATTTTGTAATATATTTTCTTCTTGGAGCTTTTTGTTTAGCAAAATCTCTTGTTAATACTTCAGGCAATGTGCTGATGATAGAAATCACCTATATTAAGATAGAACGTATTGACATCTGACTGTAGTAGAAGTGACTATCACTTTCCAGATACTCAAGGCCCATGTGTGCTTTACACAACTGGAGTCTCGTGCTAGGCAGTAAAATATCTCTGTCCATCAGTTTGACTTCCAGCAGTGGGCAGTAATAAAAAACAGTTAGCCAAGGTGCTTCTAAGGAAACTTCTAATTGCTCTACAATCAGCACATACACAAGGCATAATAAGGGCAGGAAGGAAGAAGGTAGCTGCAGGGGATCACTTTGACCAACAGCTTAATTATAATTTATTTGGAGTAGAATACTTTCTCAATTGCAGTTGCATGCCATGTTGGATATTGTGAATCCTTCCTTACTGAAAAATGCCAAGATCCTGTAGTAAGTTGACAGGCTTCCTGATCCCAGTCCAGTCTCTTGACACTGATTTCTCTGGCAAAGCTCTGCAGCTACTTATGACTGTGTAGCAGCAACCCTGTTAACAAATCCATGCAGCAGTTAAAGGTGAGGAGACTATCAGAATCAGGACACAAGTTGTGCTACACTGACCTTCATACATGCTGCAGTTCTGAAGTTCCAGGTTCAGAAGAAAGATCTCAGTTATGATCTTTGAGGTTTACATTGTGATTAATTGTAACCTCCAGGGGCTAGCATGGACCAGAAATGTGTGAATGGGGAAAAGGCTGAGGAAGTGTTTGGAGGTTCCTGGACAAGTGCAGACATTCCAAAGCTTAATTTTCTTCATGTCATGGCAACCATATATATTTTTATGGCTTTTTTTAGTGCATGAGGATTAGAAAATAACTTCTAATTGTTATTTATGAAGTACCATATGGCTCTCTGTAATTTTGGCTTCTTGTGGAATGAGGAAAACTAAATTAAAAACTTAGAAATCTATTATTAAATTAATATTGCTAACAGCTTGTCCAGTGTCCTCATATATACCATGTTGTAGCTACAAATAAAAACAAGGAACTCTTTATAAATCCACAAGGTAAACTATGAGCAAAGAGAAGCCAGGACAAGAAGAGAAGCTGCATGCATTGTTATAGCATGTGATCAGGAATGGTTCAGCTAACAAGCTACTGGTTAAAGTCAGGGATCTAACATATTTTTTGACAGCTGCTTCACAATGTGATCTAAGTAATTAATATTTTAACAAATTAAAGTCTCATCACAGGGGACAAAAAGCTTGTGTCCCATTTTTATACTTTCTTCTTTCTTGTTTGGTCCACCCAGCTAATTTGTTGCAAGCCTATTTTCTGGCTTATATTCAATGAGTAGTAATTACAATTTAAACCTTGAGTTTTCTTCCATTAAACTCTGAATATGCAATCATTGAATATGCTGTGAGTCCTCAGAGCTGAGTCTGTAAAGTTTGCATTATCTGGCTTCCACCAAACAGTAAAAATTGAAAATTTCTAATACAATGATGTTAAAAAGAAGTCACCAAGATGAAAGACTAAAAATTACAAAGCTGTGAAAAGCACATTGGTACTTTTTTTTTTTTTTTTTTCTCCTCCCCTTATCTGGAACATTCCTTAAATTGCCTTTCTCCAGTGCTTTTGAAAAGTGTCTGCAGATGGTGTGATAGTAAGAAAAATATCACAGAACTAAAAAAAAAAAAAAGAAATCTAGAAAAAATATCTCAAGGGAGTTATTTTTCTTAGAAGGCTAATTAATATTGGCAGGGATGCATTGTTAGGGATGTGTTCTGAATGGGTTTATGTTGAATGTCTTAGTATACCACATACACGTGGAAGAATTATATAGGTTAACTTTATGAAGCTGTAAAAAGAACATTGTTCAGGTAATAAATATTTGACACTTGATTTTTCTAAACAAAAGTTCTTGGCTTTGAGTCTTAAATTCACCAGTGTATCATTGATCAGTGAGATGTCCTTTTTATGGAATAATTAAGTCTGAAGTATTGAATTAAATATTAACTGATTCTTACAATGGGTCTTCTCACAATATTTATTTTGGCATTGCTTCTATTTCACTTATGTAAGGAGTGAACAAAAACAAGAGGCAGATGATAGTACATCCTCTCCCTTGTTAGTTGTGCTTAGTGTATTACTAGTATTATCTGACATTAAGTAATAAACAGTGTGCTTACCAGAGATGAAACTTCATCTGCCTGCAGTAGTTTATATTTACCAGTTGCTAGAGGGCTAAAATATTCGTTTTTATACTGCTTTAACACAGTGGGGGGGTTTTAAGAAATGAAAAGCTAGATGCCATGAAAACTGACATAAGTAATCCTTAGAAGGATTTTAAGCAAACTCTGCAGGAAAATACATCCAGGAATAAATAGGCTTATTTTTCTGCTAGTAGTGTTTCTATGTTTTAAATAGATATTTCTCCATTTCTTTTTGTATTTCGTTGTCTCTTGTCACCGTTAAATCTTTATGTGTTAATCTTTCTGTGTTTCAAACTTGGATAACTCTGTTTTCTAGATCTGGAGATCTGGAGCTTTGGAAATGAATGAACTTTTGCCCAGAAGTTTCCTACTAGTTAACCTCCATTTGACAGGAACAGAACATCAGAACCAATTCAGATAGAAAACAAGAAGAAAAATACCACCTTTTTTTAACTCATGGTGAAATTCATTGCTACTCCAGATGGCCAGAGCCATACCTGTTCATCACTTAAGTACCACTTATATCTGCAAAAACCTTAAATGTCACATAGCCTTGTGCAAGCCCTCTGCCCAACATATCTATTACTGGATTTAACTTCTCCATCTGGATTTTACAGCTGCTATCAGATGTCTGTTAGAAGCCATGCTGGAAAAAAGATTGTTTCTTTAAAATGAAATTGTCTTTGTTGAGGAGCCTGATACTGTTTTCTTCCTCAAATAGAAAACACTTCAGTAAATTAGGCTACATTTGAGTGGTAAATACTGTGCTCTTAAAAATGTCCTCTCTTAAGTATGTACTTCCTCTCTGAAGTTCTTTTAATTTTCAGAAGGCAAGATGCTAGTGTTGTTTTTTTATTTGTGGTGGTCATTGGCTTTTTTCATTTTTTACTTTTGAGGGGGGTGGAAGTCGGGGGTTTTATGAGGTTTTTTTATGTGTGTGGGGTAGCAAATAAGTGTCATTTTTTTCACTCTTGCTTCAAAATCAGAATCAGGAAGCAAGTGTATATGTCAAATAGCAGCTTTCCAACTTTCTGTCTTCAGTACTACTGAGATAGACATAAATTCTTCTATGTGATCATTTTCCAAGTCACCTGTTTCCCAGATAATGACCAGTCTAGTATGATTTTCTTCAGAGGCTCAATAAATTATTTCAGTGATACGGTGAAAACTTTGCGCTTAAATATGCCACTTAAGTTGGGTAATGAATAGTACTACTGGAGGACTTTTTGATACTACTGGGCTTGGTTCAGATCAAAATACTGACAGATTTTGTTTCTAGTTTGGGTGTGTATTGGTTTATTTATGGTCTGAATAGCAAAATGTGCAGTATCTAATGCTGCCCCAAGCAAGGAAAAAAATATAAGGGTTATAAGGGTGTCAGGTAGAAGAGAATTGTTTAGTAATAACTGTCTCTGGAAGGGAAATGTTAATTTTTCTGAAAATGTAAATTTTCAACTGAGCTGTTCAGTATTTTCATAGCTCTGAGTAAAAATTGCAAATGCTAGAAGAGCTTTAGGTTTGGAGCTTCATTAAGAAATTCTTCATGAAACATGTTGAAGTCCCACTCGGGGGAAATATTTGTGTATGCACTCAAGTGCCAAGCTAGCATTAGCATTTTCTTAAACCTAAGCAGATAACCATCCTTTTGATTAAAGCACCAGTTTGTGTTGCTTCAAATTGCCTTAAAGAGGAGAGGTGATAACTGTGGATGTGATGGCAAATACCATGGTAGCAGGGAGGTCCCCCAGGCTGGGCAGTGCATGCACATGGTCAGTTTGTCCTGGTACTTACAAGGCAGTAAGAGATGAAAAACCCTTTGAAGGGATTTTGTCCTGCCCCATTATTGACAAACTTTCAGAAAGTGGATCTAAAGCTGCTCCACCTTCAGATCCCTCCCTTTCAGCACAAGGCCTGTTCATTGTGCTTTTGAAGGCTGTTGATTATATGCCCAGGTACCACTGTATGATGTGCTCCAGATTTCTTTTAGCTTTGCTCTCCCTTTTAATGCTTACTTTTGAAGGATCTTGCTGGGCATAGCAGGTCTGTGTGTAAAGACTGTGTTCAAAAAAGGAGTAATTATCAAGTCTGGTTTTGAACGGGGTTCAAGCACCACATATATTACATTATGTATTTGCTAACTCTTCTTAAGTAATGGTGGTAAACTTGCAGTTGTCTTTGCTTTCTGTTTGCTTACTTTTTTTATTATGTGAATTCCCCAGGTTCTTGTTTTTTGTGTTTGAAAGTACCTTCTACTACAACAACTCAGTCATGCTTAAAAGTGAATTATAAAAAAAATTAATATACCTTCCACAGTTTTTATCTTTTTCTCTGCAAATTTTCAAAACCATCTCTGCAGCTCAATAATGGATAAAAGAATTAGAATCAGACAGAGAAGACTTTTTGTCTTTTGTGCCTTACACATAATCACAACGAATGAGATTTTGAAAGTGCTCCAGGAAAGCAGGTGTGTATATTGTTGCAGCTAGGGGCGAGAACAGAGTTTGTTCTTAATGACTGCTTGACTTCAACACTACAGATTGTAGAAAGCCTGTTCTTTAAATTGCATCGAAACAAATGGTGTTATGGTATTCAATCAAGAATTTAGGACACAGTTGAACTGCCTGAGTCTATTAACTTGAAAATATGTTTTAGTTTGAAACGGTAAAAAACAAAGTTTGCAGAATATTTTGGCAAGGAAAACTTGAAATCCCTGAAAGCTTTAAAAGGTAAAGCTACAAAGAAAACTGTTGGTATTTCATTACACTGTAAGTTTTCTTTGTAGTTTAGGGAAAAGGGAACGTTGGAGAGAGGTGACTTTCTAAAAATCCAGTAAAATGTCAAATTTTTGAATGAGAGTGATTTTAGAGAGTGGTTCTTGTGAGGTACCTTTGTGGTTTACATTTATAAGGAAAACAGGTCTACCAATCCACATGATTTTGCATGCCTAAATTTCTCACTGTATTCTAGATTAACCTGGAAAGCTTCCATGGGTGTGTCAGGTAATAGGCATCACAACTAATACACAAAGAAAAGTACCCTTTCCTTGTTCTTACTTACAGTCTCTTAAGGTGAAATAATCTGAAGAGGAGAAAAATAATCCTGACTCATAATATAAAGAGTATTATGAAAGCTAAAGGTTGCAAGAATTAAACAGGCAGCTGTAATGATGAAAGAACACTATCAGTTTGTATAAGCTTTTCCACTTTGCTCAGTATTTATTATGCAACACAGTGCAAGGTGCCAGGTTGACACTGCAGGTTACAGAAAGTGGCCTCTGTTTTACTTTACAATGGATGTTGCACAAGAGCTGGCAGAAAAAACTTTTGCTCATTTGTCAGTAGCCTTCAGTTCTCTTCCACCAAATGAAGAGCTTCTTCCTCTCCTGATTTCAAGCCATGTCTCTTCTTGAGTTTGTAAGCAAATGCAACAAATAGTAGTTTTTCTGAACCCTGTGTCCATTGAAGAGAAAATCTATGTAAAAATAATGAGAACTTTGGTTTAAAAAAGAAACAGTTAAAGGCTGAAAAATATCAGAAATAAGATATCCTGTGGAGTTTTAAACAAGCACACACAATGAGCAATTTTAATGTGAGAACTATTTTTTTGGATCCCTACCTTTAATGTGCATATTTTTCCATGTATTATAGTGGTGCTGCTGGATGTAGTGAGGCTCCATTTGCTGTATATGTAATTTATCAGGTTTAACTTAACTGTAGGACATGTGAATACTTGATTACTTTTGCTCTGAGAAGGTTTGAGAATGCAATACTAAGAGTGAGCTTAGCTGACTTTATCTAGCTTTAAAATTTTTATCACTGGTGAAGTGTGTAGTAATGGTTATGAAAGCAATTAATAACAGTAGTGACAGAATCAAGAGACTAATTTATCATTATAGATTTTAATGAGGCTTATAATCTAGCAATAAATATACAATAGATACCAAAGTATGGAGTTATAAAAAGGATGATGCATTTAACTTTAATACTAAACTAGTCTGAAAACCAAAGGTTGTAGAAATAGGCATGTAAGAACTTTTTTTTTTTTTTTTTTGGCATTACAAAGCAGAAGAATGAAAATAACTGAGGAAGAGAATTAAAATTAAAGGGTTGAAAAAATCAGTTGTGTAGCTTCGTTCTGAAAGACCAGTAGTTGTGTAGATGTGGGAGGTATCTTCTTGTGGACAGCTGCTTTTTCCCATCTCAATCTGCTTACTTGGCAGAGTGTGGAAACTGTCTCAGACGCTGCATCCCCGGAGTGCTCAGAAGATGGAAGTGCAATACTTGCTCCTTGGGAAAAGCTGTCTCAGATTGCAGAGCTGGTTTGTGTAAAGAGACACGAATGTGAGAAGTTATTACAGCAACTTTAAGATTCAGTGTTCAATATGTAAATTAGGCTTTATTACAGTTTTTTATTCTTGTATTAGGTTTCTTATGGTCTTCCTTAAAACTTAGTTCATTCTTCTCTCCTTTCTTGTGCTGAAATCCATACACCAGTGTGTCTCTAGACAGAAGTATTGTTAAAAAGTAATAAGCACCTGACAGGACCTTGCCTGAGCACTACAACAGGATGGCTGAAATTTGGAAAATTAATTATAGCCAGTTTTTTTTCCAAAGGGAAAGGTGGCATTGAAACCAGAAAGAAGCAAGCGACAGTAATACAAGATGATAGATGAGACCCCCAAAAGTAGGTTTCCTTGTTAAATCAGCTAGACGTAGGGGAAAAAAAAGCCCTCAGTGTCCCTCAGAAGAGTCTTACCAGGTAAACACATCATTAGACTGGCCTCTGCCTATTTGTAGATGTGGTGAATTTGAAGCCAGTTGCAGATTCATGTACCCCCATCTAGCTCTTTTGGGACTTTGGGAAGGAGGTTGTGTTCAAAGAGCAACAACTTAATGACTTTAGTAAAGGGTGACTAGCAAAGTTCTTGAAACCAGTTAACACCTGCCTAGCCACACTGGGCTGGATCCTCCTGTGCATATGGAAGGATGGAGGAGTCTTGTTAAGCCTGGTACCTTTGTGCAAACAGCTCCTGTTTCCAGACTCAGTGTTTATGCTCATGTTTGGGTCAGTAAGGAGGCAGTGCTTCTATAAGACATTGATTTGGCATGTCCCAAATCTGTCTTCATTGCACTGTTCTGATGACACTGGGCTACTTCCATCTATTTTACACTCTACTAAAAGCTCATTGCAAGAGAGAGTGGCGTGTCTTCCAGTGCCACTTTGCTGTTGTTGCAGTATTTATGGTGCTGCCAGGGTTTGGAGTCAGCCCTTCTGTGATTAGTTGCTTTACACTGGGGTAAAAATACACAAATGTAATACTGAATCAGGTTGTGCATTTTTAAGAGGTGCAGACGCTAATTAATTTTCACAGAGCCCCTGCAGACAGAGAAGCTGAACTGCTGAAAGTCGCATGGTGAGAGGGAAATGTGATTAGGATTTTGTGTGAGATCTCATCCCTCTCAGTCCCCTGCTCTAATTCTGTAGTGTAGGATGCCTTGCCAAAGTAGTCCTGAGCACTCTGACAGAGAATCTTTTGTTCAGAAATGGGCAAGAGCGAGCCCTATTACCATGCGGTCTTGTGTTGTCTCTTCATTACAGTATTTCTTTTTGATAACCTACAGCACATTTTAATATAGTTGTTAACACGCCTAATTTGGGATCACGCAGTCGTATCAATAATAATAGAAGGTTGTTCACAGGTAATAAATTATCATAGTGTATAACTAGCAGAACAAAGGCTCTCCATATATTGTTTCATGATCAAGAATTCAGTAGTTAAATATACACAGCAGTGGGCTGAGAACAAGCTGTTCATTTTTGCTGCAAGCAGTACCAGTGGACCAGAGTAATCATAGCTCCCAAAAGCAGGACTGATTTTATTGATTTTAAATAGGCTTTCATTATAGGACTGAGCCTATTACAATTGCAAGGAGTACCACTGTCATTTGTATTCACAGCGCTGACTGACGGCGAGGAGATGTATTGTTGAATGCAGTGTAGAGGATGCTTGTCCCTTGGAGTTTTATTTTCTGTTCTGCTGAAACATCAGAAATTATTTAAAAGACAAGTACTTCAAGCTTTTTTCCTCTGTGGTTAGATTAAATTTATTTTTATTTTTTTTTAGAAATATGACTAGACCCAACTAGAGTTGCGAAATTTTAAACTCTGAGGACTTTTCTGAGGAGTAAAAGTCTTGCTTGTGTATTGGCATCTGACTTGGGGACAAATATATTGTATGTGCTTATGTATTGGCATCTGACTTGGGGACAAAATACAGGTTTAATTCTGCTCCATTTGTTTTAAAGGACTCTTTGGAAATGTTCACATCTCTCTCTTCCTGTATATAAATGTAAAAAAGACAAATATAAGATCCACTGAATAAACTGAAGTCTGAGACATTAATGTATTCAAGTTATAATTAGTTAAGAACACATGCTGTTACCAGCAATGCATCATTAATCTGTGTGGAGCCGTTTGTGGCTATTTTGCTGCTAAATTACAGACACTTAAAAACAGTTTGGGGGTTTTTTTGTATTGTTTTACACGATAAAGAAAATTATATCTATGCCTACTTTAGAAGCAAGCTATTTTCTTGTTTGGGTTTGTTTTGGGGATTTGTTGTTTATTTAGTTGGGTTTTTTTGATCATGCAAAGGTTTGTCAGTCAAGGGACATAAACAGAAGTTCATTGAAGCTTTAAATACCAAATGCAGTGCTGTTGAAAATATTGTACTATATTTTATGGTTGTGTAAAGACATGTTCATTGTGCTAGGTTTTCTTCAAATCCAGTATTTGTAACTGCACAACCCTACTTAAAACATTTTTTCCAGTGTTACTACAGCAGCGTGGAAGGGTACTAATGGCAATTAATTACAGCTTTCTGTTTTCAGTGGGTTTCATACTGATTTTACGTATTGCTTTATAGATATTTATTTTTATTTGAGCTCACAAGTGATGGTGAATTCTTTCATATATTTCAGCTAAAGCCACAATTACCTTTTAGGATAGTCTTTGGTAACATAATTTGGGAATTCAGGCAGGAGATCCTGTAAAAACTTAGTGTGAGCTTTTCTAGAAATTGTCTCTTTAAATACAATGCTGATGTTAAGTAGTGAATCAACTTGGTAAGATACTGAATGATCAAGCCTAGTTACTGTAAAATAAGATCTGACTGGTTTACTTAATTTTACAGAGCTTGGGCAAATAACTCTTGAATTAAATTGCTTCCTGTTGGTTTCCCCCAGGGCAAGAAGAACCTGCTGTACTATGCTCTGCAGAGCTGCTGTATTGATTAGTTCATCAGGTCTAATCTTTACATAGTAATGCCAGTGTGCTTGTTTATGTTTTTGATGGTTGCCTTTCTAAAGTTATCGTATTGCCCTGTTGGTCCTCTAGTGGATTATAAAAATGTACACGTTAATTCCTTCCTCTGACTTCATTTGTTGTAGCCAAATGAAGATAATCAGCACTTGTGTAGAGTGCTGGTTAGGAGTGTGAGGGATGATCACTTGTGTAATTGATAGTATGTACCATTCACAGTCAAAGCTCACATTATCGAGATGGTTGGCACCTAAAACCAATCTAATTAAATACTTGCAGCATCTATTAACAATACTATTAGATTCTTTACTACAGCAGCTGCTGTGATTTTAGAGTTTGCTTCTGCAGGCTAGAAAGTGATTTATAGTTTTAATTCATCTTAATAATTTGTGTGCTTAGGATACACTTGATATAAAACTTTTTGTTGCATTTAAATTTCCTTGTTACCTGCCTTGCAGTGGCTTGAATAAGAAGGAGCCCAGAACATGAATATATTGGAATGCAGGAATTATTTTCAAGGAGAGTGATTTTAAGGTTCAGAATATCTGTCCAGTGTTACTGAATGGATAAACATGTGGAGGGATTTTGCCTTGAGAAACTTGGAAATCAGACATCTCGTAGTACAGTACCTCCAATAGCTGGGATGAAAATGCATTTCTGTCTCCGTGCATAAAATACTTATTTCATAGTATTTATTCTGTGCTATGATCCAGCTATTTTTCTACCCTCTCAAATGGTATTATACCAGAACTTTGAAATGATGCTGTGTCAAAGCTGGCCTGCAACAAAAATTACCATACCTCCAAACTTTTATTTAATCATCTCTAAAATGTTTTTGTGTAATGCAAGTCCAGAAAGCCTGTGTTTGTTTGAATGAAGGTATCCATATCCTCTTTGCTACTTCAACAGTAAATCTGTCAATTTAACAGAAAATTCTCATATTTTCTTGCATACTTGCACAGAATAGTGTGATTAAAGGTGTGACCTAATCCAAACATCACTGAAATCAGAGATCTGCACAGGTTTCAGAAGAGGGTAATGGTGTTTGTCTTTTCAAGGTGTGCTTAATGCTATGTTAATGTTAGCATCCTGGACTTGGCACATTTATCATGTCACTGCCAGCTATTTTGTGAAGTGATGGTACGTGGTATTACTGAACATCTTGCAGGCACCTGGCAGGTGCTTATGGTTCAAGAAGCTGCTGTGGTCCATGGAGCTGCAGAGATCATGAGTGATGTTTTTGTTTTGGTGATTTTCTTCTGCCTTTCTCACCCCCCTGTTATACTTCGTAAGGAGGTCAGAATTGTTTCTGTTTGCAATGTAGGTCTTGGTACAGTTGCTTTTTGTCACTGTGTCTTGCTGCACTTGTTTCTAAGATGCTGTTATGCTCACATAGCCAAAGATTCAAGTGATATCTCACAAACAGGAGAACATTTTCACAGTTACTGCCCTTGCTCTACACTTTCCTGCCCTTTGGAGGTGGAGATTTCTTCTACGACCACATCCATAACTTTGCTTATGTATGTTCAGAGCAGGGAATGGTACTTACGTTCTTTGACAAGTCTTTTTTTTTGTTGTCCATTCATGACAAAATATGATCTGATTCATGTTTAAAAAACCATGCCAGTGTGTAAGTCCTCAAACTGTATGCTAGTTATATGTTTTGCTTTGCAGTCCATGTAGCATTAATAGCATGGGTTTGATCTAAATAATGACATGTTTGTCCAGTTAATAAGTAGTGTCTATTTCTCCTTTAACTTCCCTAAACAATTTATTTTTGCAAGGTTGCTTTAAAAAATGCTGAATTGACTCTTGTCCACTAGTTTTGAAGAACTTCTCATTGTTTTTTTGAAGAGTCTAGCTTGGAAATGCTGTTTTAAGCTTACACTAATAAGCTCGATAAATGACACACCATAGAATAGCAGTGTGTTTTTCTATTACAGAGGCAAAGGAAATTGTTCTGAAGGCACAGATTCTGGCTGGAGGGAGAGGAAAAGGTATTTTCAATAGTGGATTGAAAGGAGGAGTTCATCTAACTAAAGAGTAAGTCTTTAAAATTGAAAAAGCATAAATAAATTGCTTCTGTTTAACATTTAAGCTGTTTACAATAGCTATGTGACAGTTTCTTTTAATATCTTTAAATAAACTAACATTTTTCTTTTCTTTGTAGCCCTAAGATTGTTGAACAGCTTGCTAAACAGATGATTGGGTACAATCTGTCAACAAAGCAAACTCCAAAGGATGGTGTGACAGTTAAAAAGGTAAGATTTTGCTTCTTTAAAGTTGAGGACGGTGTTCAGGTGCAATTTTGCATTAATATGCTGGAGTATGTGATGCAGACTTACTTTTTCAGTCCTTTTGCAGTGCCTGTTTGGTTGCATCTAGTTGATAGAAGAAAGAAAATGTTACTCTTTCTTTGTATGTATATATTTTTTTCTCAATTCCAGCATACCTGGTGGTAGAAAAATGTATTCAGTCTTGCTACATATGTTGAAGGGAATCCTTTGTCATAGCTTCATCCTTCATCAAATACATACAAATGCTAGCATAACTCTGTATAGCACTAACTATACATGTTTATTGACATTCTGCTTAGAGAAGTAGTATATACATGATTACCTCTAGTAATAATATCCATAATTCATTCAACATCTGCTTTGGGCAGCTGTCACAATTAAAGATAGTAAGAGATGTCTTTGCATGTGAATGATCTCAATCATAAAGCCTGAAGTGTATAAAAGTAGGTTCTTCCTAACTTGTTGCAGATAGAGAGTAAAACATGACCTTTGTAATGGTTTAGCTGATATGTGGTAATTCATTTATCTGGGACAGTGTATACTGCAAGGTGACAAGAATCACTTCAGCATAAATGTATTGCTCAAAATAAATATATTGGCCTAAATAAGAGAAGTGTAGATGTCCCTTCAGCAAGATTCTCCTTAGTAAAATTTTCTTTAAGTCAGGAAATGCTAGCAATTGTTATCTACTATATACATTTTTATCTCTTGCTTTGTTTTACTGAGCAAGGATCTTCCTACAGGTATGTAGTCAAGAGTCACTCTGTATTTGATGCCAGGAGATAAGTTGGCATGAGCTGAAAAGAACTGCAGTTCACTTTTAATGTACTGTGAGCAGCTTGGTATATTAGCATGGAAGAGGAACATCTGACTGGAAAGATACTGTTAATGAGGGCTGGAGGAAGATGCTCAGGTGGTTCTTCTCTGGGGAAGCAAGGAGAGCAGATTACCATCAGTCCTTTTTAAAAAGGAATACTAGATATTAGAAAGAAGGAATGGCATTACCATTAAGGTATGTCTGTCGGAGATTGTGATAATACTAAGGAGATTAAAAAAAGGATATACATTTCCCACTCTGCTTTGAAAAACTTGCATTGTAAAAGTAACTTTTTAAAAAAAATCTTAGGGTTTATTCTTTTGCCCTAGTTGTCCTACTTTGAATACATCAATACAGGAAATTTCACTCTTTTGTCTGAGTGCAAAGCTGTTCATCCATTTACATATTCAGTTCTGAAAAAAAAAACCCTTCTAATTTTCTTTGAAATTGATGGAAATGATAGAAAGGTATGGGTGTTGGGTTTTTTTGAAATGGATTCTTCAAAGGATTTATATTAAAATTACTTCTATACTATGTATAGAATGGCTATAGAAGATTTAACATCTAATTGCTTTCCTCCCCATCCACACACTGCTTGTAGGAATAGACAGTGGTCAAATATAAGCAGCAAAGTCGTATGTGAAGTTTAAGGTAAAGGTTGCACTACTGAACTTTAGATACTCATTTTGGTGCTACAGAAAATTATATAGCTTTAACAGACTGTATTTTTCCTTTGCTACAGACTTATATGCAAAATTTTCACAACACAGTTTGCAAGTATTTTATTATTGATGCACAGTAAACCAATGTGGTGCTTTTCACTGAGAGAAGATGTCTCTTGTTCTAGACTTCTTTCTGATTATATAGTTGGCATTTCAAAGCCCTAGGCCAGTTCATGTCTTCATCACATACATATGTAACAAGGTATGGTTTATATTTTTGGTGTTGACACCTTGATTTCTGGTAATTTATGCTAAGGAAATAAACCATGTTTTAAGTTAAATAATTACAGAACAGTGATGCTAATGGTTTCCCCATTGCTTGTTAGTGAAGAAAGCATGTTTAAAATTATGCATGTAGGTTATCAGAAGTCTATTTCCCAGAAAAGTTCCTGTCTTTTAAAAGCTTTTATTTCTTCCAAAGTTAGCTCACTCTAGAATCTACCACAAAGTTAAAGGAGCTGACACATTCAGATATGTAGTTTTAAAACTACAATGTCAAACATTTGATATTTTAATCAAGAGAGGCATACTATAGTAATATGATTAAAAGTATAAGTTTAGCTGTATCTAAAATACTGTTTAATGCAGTGGGTAGTTCATGCACAGAAATTACTGGACTTTGAGCTTGACAAGAGCAGTGGGGAAGATCAAAATTAATAGCTGGCATTTTTGTTCTATTTCGTCATATGCTTTTTCTCTGTGTGGGAGTATGTGTGTGCATACACTTAAAGAAAATTGCAGTTCAGGGTGAGAAGAAAAGGAATGTCTTTATGTTTTGTGTTTTTTAAACTTTTTGGTGTTCTAGGAAGTTTGAGTGAACTCATGTTTTAAAAAATTTAGGTAATAAATGTTTTTCAAAAGGAAAATAGTTATTAAGTCACTTTCTGTGAAGCAGTCAATGAACTAGTGTCAACTCAGGAAGTGGAAGTTGTGCACCTTTTACATGAATTTGTAAGGAAGGAATAAAAGATAGACATTTTCTACAATTAGAGGAATTATGGAGCAGAAAATGGAGTTTTCAACTTCTTTCTCAACGTGTGCACCTACTAGAGAATTTAGAGCATATTTGTGCTTCCTTAGAATGATGTTGCTCAAATAAATGGCAATCTCCTCATTTCCCTTGTAACTTGGAAGCTATTTTGTGAGTTTACATAAAATCCTCTTATGGCAACATAGAATTTGGAGAGCCTGGTTATCTGAGAAGTCAGTCTTATCATGACAGCTTGAGAATTTGCTACCTGTGTTTTCTCTCCAAGCGATGACAGAATTAACATTTTGAATATTTGATTCATTATAAAAGAGCTGTTATAATTACCCTCGTGAAATTAGATATGTGACCTAAAATTTTAGGTGATAATTTTTTTTTAAGAAGGAAAGCTTGAAGTTTTCAGAAAGTTTTAAAGGAAACAGATTTTTCCCAAGAGCATTTTAAATATAAACCTGAGGTGATAAACAGATAGTGATGTTTCATATTCTTTGATACGTCAAAGAAACAAAATATTAGAAGTCAACAGTCTGTACATTCCATTTCACTAATCTTAACTGTTCATTAATGTGTTTGTGTTCATTTTTTTTTGGTGGAAATCATAGGTAGACTTTAACAAATAACATTTAAAGAACTTGAATAGTAGTTTCCCTGTCTTTGCATCAAACAGGGATGATGGTGAAGAAAAGTAACTGGGTTTTTTGTTAGAAAAAATGAGAGATGTTACACAGGCTGACAATTTTTACTCTAGGCTTGCCTGCTGCAAAGTAGATGAACTCACAAAACTATTGAGAATTAAGACAGTACTTAATGATGTTGACATTTTTAATTAGCAGTAGTGAGGACAATCACTTGGGTCAGAAGTAGTAGTTGAAAAGATATCTGATTTATTACTGTAAGTTCCACCTGCTATGCTTACAAATGTATTCCTTGAGACTTGTGGAGTGGATTCCCATCCTAAGCCTGGTTCTGATCCTGAGAGAAGGAAACTGAACAGCTCAGACAAGATCCAGTAGGACCAGTTGTTTTTATTGACCTGTCTAAAGCAATTGACTCACATTTTTCAGATACATTGATGCAGGATATGTAAGGAGCTGCAAACATGCATGCAGGTAAAAAGACTAATTCTAGCAAATCAGAAGTGTTTTCCATACCTTTGCTTGTTAATGTGACAAATTTTGGCAGGTAGCTGAGCTGTATTTCTGAAGTTGGCTTTTAGCATCCCTTATAGTAGCCTAAAATAAGTAGATAATCCTAAGTAGTGCTGTAGTATTCTACATTCTTAGTTTTCTTCTTCACCCTAGTTTTCTTTAGTTTGCTTTTGTGCAGTTGCTTAGTTGTGCTATTCCTTTACATCACCCTACCTTCTATGAATAAAGTAAGGTAAGAGTAGAAGGAAACAAAATTTACTACAAAGCCGATTTCTTCCATGTCAGGAAACCCATAAAGAAATAGCATCTTTCCTTCCATTCTGAGCACAGAAGGCCTTATTTAATTCCCTGTCTCTTACTTTTTTTTTTTCCTCTTCTGGTAAGATGCACAGCCTGGCAGAAGGTATGTACATTCTTTCCTATATAATCAAGAGTAGAATGTCAAAAAAGCAGCTTGGGTGAAAGAATAGTGCATCTATCTTCTTTATAGTCCTTGAACTATGAAAACCCTAGGAATACTTATGTGATAGAGCACATCTTGGTGGATAGTCAGAGTTCTAAGACTACAGGTGTATACATGCCTCTCAGATATAAGGACTTTGAACTGCTGATAGAATGAATTTCTCCTCATGTTTCATTCAGTGATGATCATTGTCTACAATCATTGGTCCAAACTGTTGCTTTATAAACAGACCATGTTAGAAAGACATTGCCACTTAATCCTTCATCATTATATTCATCTTAGGGAAGTAATTTTTCCTGTTTTCTCCTAATTCCATTGTAAGATGGGAAACAGTAGCTCTGCTAAGGAAGAATCTGTTTGATTGTTGTAAGGAGAAGCTATAGAGCTAATTAAATTGCAAAGGTGGCTGCTAAACTTCCAGGTTGAAAAGCAAAACTGTAGTGCAGAGCAGAGCTGTGGTTATTATATCTGATATTATGGCAACTCTTATCATTTGAAAGAACTATTAATAATGATCATAAGTAGGTTTTTTTTCTTCTTAAGGTGAAGATGATTTGGAGGAATTTAGTATTTTTGCATCAAAACAGTTCTGTGAGTCCTTTGCCAAGTGTAAACCTACTTAATCTTTAAAATTGTTTCAATAGCTATTGTTCAACTATTGCAAAAATGGACAGCTCAGATAAAGAGGAAGGTACAGTTACTGTAATACTAAAATTGAAATTATTTCAACTTTGGCATGGTTTTGGAAGGAGAGAAAAAATTATAACAAGTCATATGGACATTTTCCCACCAATTTTTATGTGAGTACTTGTAGATTCCAAACACATAACATTTGAATAATCTTTTTTTTTATTGCATGCTGTCAGATGCTGGTATGATCAGGCTCTGTAGTTTATAGTAATAGAAAATAGTAGCTCTTTGGAAAAAGAAGTGTGTGGTTTTTTTTTCTAGATTGTGCCAGTGTCTGAAGGTCACATATGCTTGCCTTTCTAAACTGAAAGTAAAAAGCTGAATGGCAGAATTATCTGTAAAGCCATTTTCTTAGGAAATTGCCAGGGCATAGCAGGGATTCAGTGCTGAGGTTGTAAGTGTAATATGGCTTTCTGTCAGAATGAGGGAGAGAAGTTAAGCCTGAGGTTTTACTGGTGAGGAACAATGCTACTGATGAGGAGTACCTGAAAGCCAACATACCCTCTTGTACTTCTATGTGACTTGCAAACTGGAGTGCCCCGTGACTCAAGATTTTCCATGGGCAGCATCTTAAAGTGCTTGTTGGGAATAAAAGGGTTAATATGGAGGTCCCCGTTGTGGATACAGGAGCAGCTCCAATTATCTTCCTGGAGAATCCCCTACAATCAGGTGTTCCTGGTTTGTGCTGCTTGTGACATGCCCCAGTGAGAACAGCAGTGTCGGAGGAGTCTCTTATTTTGGGAGAGGAGATTTCTTGGAGTAAAGTTCAATGGTTTGAAATACCTTCTAAAAACAGTGAAACAATCCTGTCTTTTCAGGATAGCAAGTATCCAACTGCTGCATTTTAAGGCAATGAAAAAAACATGAGCCACAATGTTCTCTGCTTCACCATCTGGATGGACCAGTCAGAACTGTTGCTGGTTGGTTGTTTTCTTCCCTTCCCTATATTCATTTTTAGGTGATGGTTGCAGAAGCACTGAATATTTCCAGGGAAACATACTTTGCAATTTTGATGGACAGAGCCTGCAATGGACCTGTTATGGTTGGCAGTCCACAGGGTGGTGTTGACATAGAAGAAGTTGCAGTTACCAGCCCAGAACTTATCTTTAAGGTATTAAGATAATATCTTTACACTAAAATTTTCTTTGTCAAGTATAAAAAAAAAAAAGGGATTTTTCTCACCACTCCCCCAACCCTCTCTGTCTTTCTCCTTCCCTTTTTATTTCTTCAACGTATCAAAGAAGTCAATAAAACCAATTTAAATTGGTTCTCCCCAAATAAGGGTTCAAACCTGTAAGCTAGTAGATAAAGTGTGTTTAACATCTGATTTTATTAGTGTTTGTGTCTCCAGCTCGATCAGAAAAAAAGCTTAAACCTTTCTGTTATATGATATGTCAAATTAAACATCTGAAATGTTTTATAAGTGAGTTTCACTTTCAGGAAGGTACACTGTTCTTTCACAAGTGGGTCGCTGCCAATATCATTATTGTTTCTGTACTTTTTTTGTTAATTGACAGAGTCGTTAATTATTTCTTTGTACCTGGATGACTTTTGCATTTGAAATACAACTGTTGTAATTACTTCCTTAACGATGACTACATAAAGTATTATTTTATATTACTGTGGCATGATAATGAGTAGACAAGCTATTCATCTGGGAAAATAATTGATACAATCTAGTATAATTATTCAAAAAATTGTAAAAATATTTAATATGCATTTTAAAAATACATAAACTTCACAGTGTTACTGGGCAGTGACACCCATTGCCTTGAAAATATTCCAGAAGATGTCATAAAAATTAACAGACTAAATATTCATCAACGCCATCTGTACAGTAATTAAAAGTGAAAACTGGTGTCACATTGTCTTGTCAGCATGCCACCCTGAAGAATTATATATTTTTTGGAAGGACTGTTTCATACTTGGTGTGGTAATTATAACATACCCTATAGGCAGCTGCTTTAGCCTCAGTCTCGGAGAGCTTTGGCAAACAGCCATGCTTTAATTACTAATTTGCAAATGTATACCAAGTGTTTTGCTTTTGAAGTTATAAATCTCCATTCAACTTGAATATTTAGTTCTATTTATGCATGTTCCCGTTACAGGAGGAAATAGATATTTTTGAAGGCATAAAGGATCATCAGGCATTGCAAATGGCAAAAAATCTGGGTTTCAAAGGACCTTTGCAACAGCAGGTAACTCATATCTATCTACTCCTTCAGTTTTTACTGAAGACATTTTAGTCCATCTACACTATAATACTTTCCAAATAGACATGAAAGTCTCAGTGTCTGTTGGATCAGGACCCTTTTGACTTTTAAATACTAAATTGCACCTCTATAATTATCATCAGGCTTTAGCAATTAAAGGCCTTATTATTTCCAAAGTGAAAGTCCTTGGTCTTTGAAGCAGTTGATGCCAATGTGCTGTTACACCAGGAGGGATTCTTTGGATTCATTGGGATTCCACTGGAGCTCAGTGAGTTACATAGGTAGAGCTTTTTGGGAAAAATTGGCCCTTAACATGGGGGGAAGTAAAAGTGTACTTCTCTGTACAAATCAAAACCAAAAGGCTTCCAGCTTGCTGTCTTTTTAGTCTCTCTTTTCTATGTCTATTGGAATTCTATATTGTACACAAATATGCAAGATACTTTGCCTTGAAGAATTGTTTTGTAGAGAAGAGGGAGCTTGTTTAAGCTACTTTTGCCTGTTGTGGTTTTTTTCCCATAGTATCAGACTGTAATTTTTATAGAAATCCTTTATTTTTAATTCAACAGTTTTAATTATTTTCTATCCCAACCATGCAATTAACAAATGCATAATCATTAGGTTGATTAACATGTTTGAAGATTTAGCTGTATATCTAACGAGGAGGAATGATTATGTAGAACCTTTCAACCCTTGAAGAGTTCTGGTACTTAATAATTAACAGCAATATATGGACTTTTCAACAATACATTTAAATAATGCTATAGTGAATGGTTTTCTTTCCTTGTGCTGTCAACTCTAAGAAATTTACTGAAGTATAGGCACACAGTTTTTATTCAGACAAATCCTAGTATTTACTTATGCATTCACTGTTTCTAGAGTGGGATTTTACACTGTGTCTTGAAGAGGCTCAGTACTTGTAGACCTTGCAAAAGAGAAATGTTGACATAAAGCTGCCTGATTCAGAGAAGTGCTGAAAGATGGAGCAGCCCTTAATAAAAATTAAGCAATTCTGGTGATCTGTTAAAATTACAGCAGTGTACAACAGCTCTTCATTTTGCCCAGAATCAATGTGGGCTTACACAGTGGGACTCCCTCCCTAGCACCCCTGGTGATAGCCTTACCCATGTGGTATTAGGACAGTTTGACAACCAGTGTTCATGCCAGGGAAGCTGGTGCTTTGGTGGGTGCAGATTTAGAACTTTTTATTTTTTTTCTGAGGTCAAAACCACTGTGAGTGCTTCAGCTGATGACTTTTGAGCAGGGAAGACTTAATAAGCAATTTCCCTTCCTCCAAACTCTAACTCTGAATTCAAAGTCTCAGACGTGTTGGTTCCAAAACTGGACACAGCACTCTGGATTCAGCCAAGTCAGCACTGTATGAACATCCCTCACCATGTTCTTCCTGGTGTAATCCAGTATTATGATAGAGTCCTTCCAGTCTTACTGGTTTATTTCTTAC
>JAOEGS010009913.1:106906-133947 GCA_025447755.1 Corythornis vintsioides | reverse complement strand
CATCCCTCACCATGTTCTTCCTGGTGTAATCCAGTATTATGATAGAGTCCTTCCAGTCTTACTGGTTTATTTCTTACTAATGACAGTGTGGGAGACCTCTGTTTTTTTCGTCATCCCAAATATTTTTGGTTCATGTGCTTCAGTTAACTGATTAGTAATTAAGGAACAAATTTGAATGGGTTTTTTATTAGTGTACTGCTTCATCTGCAAACTTCTTTCAGCTAATAGGTTGTCAGTGTGTAATGAACCAAAAGGACTTTTTTTCTTATTTTTTCTTAATTTTTGTCATGTTGTTGAAGCTATTTTGGTAATGGATGAACATGTGAACAAAAGTTCTTGGAAATGAGTATTCAGTCACAATACTTTTGGCCATAGAGGCACTCTCAGAGACAGACAGGGAGGAGCAATGAGGAACATGCAAGAGCACGTTGTGTAAACAAGCACAGTTCTAACATAATTTCTTCACAAAAACATTTCTGTTTGGTGTGGGAAGGAGCAATGTATAGGTTTTTTTCTAAACTCATTAATGTGATTGCTTTATGATTGCTAAGTTTAGACTAATTCATGTGAATGCAACTTAGTTCTCTCAGTGTGCTGGAGAATACATAATTTTGAACTGTTAGGCACTTTTCAGACTAAACATGTTATAGTGATTGTGCTGTTAATTTTGTAAAAGTGTCCAGTTCATGTGGTCTTTAAATGCACATTTATTAAATGTTATGCAGTATCTTAATGCTACCTTATAGCTATTTTAAATACTATATAAATATGATTAAGGAAACATAAATAAAAGCAGTAATTACCTAGAGCTATTGTGCAATTTAATACATTAAAAATGATCAATAATGGTTTACGTTTGCCTTGAAACACTAAATTTTATTTTTCTATGTGGTAATTGTAAATCGTTTGATCAATTTTAGGCAGCAGATCAAATTAAGAAGCTGTATAATCTTTTCTTGAAAATTGATGCCACTCAGGTTGAAGTGAATCCCTTTGGTGAAACTCCAGAAGGGCAAGGTAAGAAATTGAAGGAAACAAATGAATGCATTATAATTCTTTATTTATGCAAACTATAAATTAAATTGCATAGAAGGCTGTAGCAGAAGCTTTGCATTAATTTCATTTTGTAATGTAATTTAAGCAACATTCATAAATATTCCCATGACAGATTTTACATTTCAATACCTTTTGTTATTTCATCCAAATACTGGAAGTATCAACTTCTACATGTTATGCTTGGTGAGAAACAGCAACATTTTCTGCTCCTCTGCTCTTTATACAAAGTTGTTTTTTCTTGGTTTTATCTGGGGTGGTGGTTTTGTTTGTTTCTTTGTTTTTGTTAATGTTTCTATAATTACTGAGATTGTGCTGAAAGAAACTTGTTATTTTGCATTTTTAAACTTACAGATAAATTCAAGTTAAAAGTGCCTGAGTTAAACCTATTAGAACACAGGAGAGATTCCAGCTGGAACTGACACTTAGCTACATCCTTTGGGGTTAAAAAGGGTCATTGATCTGCTTTTGCCATGAATACAGGGCTAAGAAGGTATAGGGTAAAAATAAGGACTTAGATTGACTTCCTCATCATTCTAGTAGTTGGTTTTCAAACTGAAACCTTTCCTTTGTCATTTTTTTCCAAGTAACTTGGACAGAGGAAAAGAGAGAATAATAGAATACCAGGATGGATGGGACAAGGATCATCCAGTCCAACCTTTCAAGAGTGAAATAAAAAATAATAAAACTAAAAATTAAAATTAAAGAGGTGGCTCAGTACCCAGTCAGGCTGAGTCTTACAACTGTCCAGTGTAGGGGAATCTACCATTTCTCTTGGAAGATTATTCCAAGATCTAATTGTTCTGAAAAACAACTGTGGTGAAAAATTTTCTTCTGGGGCCCAATTGGAATCTCCCCAGGAGTAACTTGTACCCACTACTCCATGTCTTTTCTATGTGACTCCCTGTAAAAAGGGAGTCTCCATCTACTTGGTAGCCACCTGTTATGTACTGGTATATGGTGATAAGGACTCACCTAAACCTTCTTTTCTCAAGGCTGAACAAACCCAGTTTTCTCAGCCTTTCTTCTACATCGGGTCTTCCAGTCCTCTGATCACTCTCATGGCCTCTCTGTGTATAGTGGGAACCAAAACTGATTGCAGTACTCAAGGTGTGGTCTCACCAGTACTGAGTAGAGTGGGATAATGACTGTCTCTGCTGGTGATGCCCCTGTTGATGCAGCCCAGCATCCCCTTGTTTTTCTTTGCCACTGCTGCATGCTGTTCACTCATGTTGAGCTTGTTGTCCACCAAGACCCTCAGGTCTCTTTCCACAGAGCTGTCCAGGCCTTTGTGGAGTGTGGCTCTCGCTTCTGGAGTGTCTTCCCCACTCATTTTGGTGCCATCTGCAATCTTCATCAGGGTGCTCTTGATCTCAACATCCAAATCACTTATGAAGATATTAAACAACATTGGGCCCTATTCTGGGAGACCTTTCTTGTGACTGCCTGTTTGAGGAAGAACTATTTACTACACCCTCTGGGTACAGCCTGTCAGCCAGTTCCCCACCCACCACACAGGCCACTTTTCTAGGTCAAAATGTGTCTGTTTCTCTGGGACGAGGCTGGGGGGACTGTGTCAAAACAGAGGGTACTAAAGATGCCTGTGTGGTAGTGAGGAGGAGAAAGGTTGATCCAGGTGGATCACAGTTACTGTCTCACTGTTTCATTGGGTGGCAGGGCATTTGTCTTCTTGCATCCATTCCTAAGGCCAGTATTCATGTCTCCTCCCTTTTTATTTCTTGCCTTTGATTTCAATGGATAAAGAGGTGAAGTTGTGGAGCTCATGGGGAGCTATCTGAGACTTCAGCACCACAAGCACTAGTGACTTCTAGCACACACCCTATCTACAGTGTCCTTTTGTGATTTGAGATAAGTCTTTGACTTTGGGAAGTACTTGTGGATGTTTCTTGAGAATTTTTTTATCTTTTCTTAAGAAAGATAATTCCAGCTCATCACCCACTGTATAAACTATGGCTGCAGATTAAAGTGGGAATTAGAAAATGGAAAGAGAAAGCTTTTACCCATTTTAACAGCTATTAGGAATTTGGCTGCTTAATTGCTATTCTGGAAACTGTTGGAAAAAGATCACAGCTATGTCAGTTAAGAATACAAAGTTCTTTATAGGAGTCAGTATCCATTGAGAGAATTAACATTTAAAAAATATTTATGTGTCCACAACTAGTTTGTAAAATAAACAACTTTCCACTAAAAATCTGTATTTTTGCCTCAGTTGGCCAGGAATAGAGAAAATGAATTGTGGCTAGAAGCTAGGCAGTCTCTTCCGATTGTCCAACTTTGTATTTTCCTTTTTATTAAAAACAAAGAATGCAAAAGAATTGGTGGAGAGTAGTCCACAGCTTAAAAAGAAAATTTTGCTGGTAACGAACTATGAAAAGCTCTAAAAGATGTAAAACAAATCTGCCCCACTCTGTTTGATTAATACTTCTTAAGAAAGATGACACTCTTTGTTATAAAATATGCTTTAGGACACTAAAATGCCCTGTTGTAAAGTGACATTTTAAAAACAAATACCAAAGGAATAACTTGTCTATTTAAGTATATGAGGAGACAATCATAAAGATGATCAGTTATGTTGCCATTTTTATTTTACATAGTGAGCTGTTTTCATGTTAAACTAAGCCAGAGGAACATATTTATGCCTTAAATCTTTGAATTGTGCTTTGATAGCAGACCTCTTTATTTTTTTTCTTGGTTGGGGCAGGGCTGGTTTCGTGTTCTTGACACTAGAATCATTTACATCACTGGATATTTACCTCATAAGAAGGATTTCCACCAAATGCTTTAACTCTTTTTATCTGAGACTCTTTCACAGAACCTTAGGCTCATATTTCCAGCTCATCTGAAGTGCCATAATAACATGCACATTGAATCAATAGTTTCTGCATTGTAAACCTCACTCAGCTTAATAAATGTAAGTCAAATTCTCAGCAGCTAACTTTAGCTCCATTGGTTTTTATGCAATTTGTGAAATGTGTACTGGAGGAGAGATACAAAAAGCCCTGCCTTTGACCTGTGTAGATCTGTCATAAGCTGGATTTTAAATGGAAATAGAAAATTTGCCTTCAGAACCCAATAGACTCTTGTTTTTCCTTGCCATTTAACTAGACCATCATTAAAACTAGTTGGGAATGAGGTGAGAAGGACATTCTCATTTTGTGTTGCACAATGAAGTTAAAGAAGAACAAAGTCTTGTAAAATGAATGGCCTGGGTTTTTCAAGTTCCAGCAATGTGCAACATGTGACACTTTTGACCTTTTGAAGATTAATGGGACCTTTCAAATAGGTGCAACAAAAAGTGCTGGAACTCTCCTGTGGATTATGATGTTCACTTCAAAACAAGTTAATTGGTACATTTGTCTGCTATGACTGATGTATTTACCAGGTTTATTTTGTGGATTCAAGACCACTGATACTATAAAAAAAAAGTATTTCCTCACCAATTGCTGAAATAATTTCTTTAGTAGAATAATTGGCAATGATACCATAACACTATAGGACAGTATGGAAGGTACTCTTTTGCTCACTCAGAAACTGAGCCACCTGTAACAGTTGCCTTCTATCAGGCAGAGAAGTGAAATTTAGGTGAGGTCTGTGTGCCAGGACTAGGCTGTTTGATATTTACACTAGCTCTGATGATTAGTATAGAAGCACTTAATTATTCTGTTATTTTGGTAGAACATAGGACAACATTCCCAGTTCAGTGCCTACATCATTTCAGCCATGTAATCCTGCAAGAAAGACCTTTAAGTATGTCTTGGGTGTTGGTGAGTGGGCACTGTAGTCATCTATATAGACACTGAGAAGGAATTAAGAAAGGCAGAGAGTGGGCTGTCAGGTAACAGAGTAATAAAGACATTTTGGCTGTGTACCAACATAGGGGAAATTGTTGAACATGTGAAGGAGAGGACAATTAGGAATGAGAGGAAACAATACTGGTGGTCCTAATAAGTCCTAAAGAACCCTGGTGCTGCTGACTTTGCATCCTTGCTGGAGTACTGTGAGGTGGCAATTTGGAAAAAAAACTGTTTTGGATAAATTACCAGCTTAGCTTTTCTGGGATGGCTGTGCATATTTAATGAGGAGGGCTGAATTTGAGGGATGGTAGGAGGTTTACTCTGAGATTTTTCCTCATGTGTTTAACATCCAGGAAGCTGAGGAGCAGCAACAGAGTGGGTTTCAAGCTGTGAAAACCATCTTAGTAACAGTTATGCACAGAACTCTTCCTGTGCTTATTTCTTTTTTGCTAGCAGTTTCTCCATCTGAAACGTCTGACAGAAAAATAAAGATAAAACAAATGGAGGAACATTTCAGTGGCTTAATGCAGTTATTTCTAATGATAAAATATAAGTCTCAGTATGGAGACCATTACTCCTGTCAAAATAGCGGTTAAGATGGATTTACTTCTAGCTGTGATTTGTGTTTTTCACTTGTGTGAATTTCCATTACAAAATATGTCCTCGTGTGCATTTCCTTTTGTTTAATTTTGTAGCAGATTCTCTGCTAACACTATTGGGTCAGAAGCCTGTAACTGCCAATTTCTTTGGGCTTTTTTTTTTTGGTGTTTGTTTGCTCTCAGTTTAAGCTGTAGAATTGGCAGATGACAACAATACTACACTGCTAGCAAAAACAACAGAAGTACTCCAAGAATATAAGTCTTGGAGCTTTCTTGATATTTGTTTAGAAGAATTCATTTGTATAATCCATCATGCATGTAACAATGTGCTTTTGATGATGAAAATGATGTGATAAATATTAATAGATGCTTTTCCTGCTACTTTGTACAGCATGGCCTTTGCTAAAGATTAATGTTCTGTAGAAATGAGATTTTATTAATATGACATTGAGGATATTCATGTCTAAGGTAAACAGAACTCTGAAACTGCAGTTGTTTCAGCAATTTAAGGAACTAAAAGCTTGAAAAAGAAAAATGATACAGGTCTTAGTTCATTGTTAAAAAAAAAAAAAAAAGCAGCTCTAGTACATAGAAGCATATTATGAACTTCAGACATTCCTCCCTTGGGCAGATTCCCACATGGTGGTTGATTGCATAAGATCTGGACGCTTCCAAGAGAGATCATTTGTACACAAACACTCATGGTTTGCTGAAACTGCAGTCACTGAAACTAAATTTGATTCTGTTTTAATTCAATTTGGTGTTGTTTACAATTCAGATGCATAAAAAAAAAAAATAACCAAACAAACCAACCCTAGAAACATCAGAAAAACAAAACAAGAAAACCCAAATATGAAGACGGACAACTGAGACTTCCCTATTTGTGTAAATGTTTTGTTTGCCTAGATATTTTCTCCTAAGCTAAGTAATTGTATATTAAAAAAAAAACCTATTTGCCCACCAAAAGAAATTGTGCTATTAGTTATTTTATCAAAGCCTAAAAGTTGTCTTTTTAATAGAAACTGACTTCTAGTTGCAGAGACATGTAGAATGCTCATGAGCACATGCACCATGTATGTGTTTCAATGTCAATATGAATCCTAACACAGCAGAAAGAAAAACTTGCTTTTGCTGGATGCAGCATTTAAAGGCACATAAATCTGACTGGTTTGCACTGAAAAATGGCTTATACTTGTTAGTAATTATAATCTGGATATAGTACAAATCAAATTACTTAAATAGTGAAATGAAAAGTATATAGTCTTACATTTACTTAGAATATTTTAATGTAATGAGGTGTTTGCCTATGCAAACCCATGGAAGTAATGAGTCAGTAAATAGGCAAATAACCAGTTCACTACACGCATTTCTGTTACTGGTGTTTTTATGTCAATGTTATATCTGCCAGCTAGATTTTGTATTTATTATTCAATATAGTCAGGTTCAACTACTTCTTAATTTGTTTTTACAACCATAGTGGATGTTGATATTGATGAGAAGTTTTGTTCTTTTAAAATTTTCTTTATTTATAAGACATTTTTTGATCATTTTTATCATATATTGACTTGAGCTTATTTTAATTCATATATACAGGAAAATAATGCATGTATTACTAATCACATAATAAATTAAAAATATGGCTAAGGAAATAATTTTGTGTTGCTTAACTATAAATGAGTGTGTGCTACCAAACATGGCTCTGGATTGCTAACCTTTTTACCTGCTATATTTGTCATCCTTTCAAAATACTGAAAGTAGATTCTCTTATGAAATTACTGCAGACCACCTGTCCAAATCATAACCACTGCCTTCCTAACTTAGCAACTTTGTTTAAAGCAAACACAGATCGTCATCCTCTGACAAAAGAAAGTGACTGCTCTACCTTTTCTCAACACAGAATGTAAAGAAAACTTGCCCTTCTCTACTGGACTCAATGCTAGAACTTCAGCTGATCATATCCTGGAAGCAGCATCAGTCCCTAAACAACTTTCTCTCCTTCCCTGATGTAGTAATCATAGTATTTCGGAAGCTCTGACTAACTGTAATTTCTAAATGCCTGTATGTTGTTTTATTTTTTTTTCCTTAGTTGTTTGTTTTGATGCCAAGATAAACTTTGATGACAATGCAGAATTTAGGCAAAAAGAAATATTTGCCATGGATGACAAGTCTGAAAATGAGCCTATAGAGAACGAAGCTGCCAAATATGACTTAAAATATATAGGACTGGATGGAAATATTGCTTGCTTTGGTAAGAACAAATAAATCCAAAAGACTTTTGAAGACAAATTCATATTTGTTCGGTGTATAGACTTTGTTTACATTCTAACATTCAATTCACCCTTGACAGTATCTCAGTCTGTTTTGCTGAGATTGTCTGTCCTTCCATGAGTTCTTGCAGGAATTAAACTAGAATTGTTTTGAAACTGTGATGAAGGCCACAGCAGACAGGCAGGGCACGTGCAGTGTCAGACTCAAGGCAAACGAAGGGAGAAGCCTGGGGGGGTTCTACATTCTGAATTTTTAAGCTGATGAATTGTTCTTTCCAGTAATTAAAACAAAACTATAAAAGTCATCAAAATTTGATCATGAATTTTTCAAAAATGAGACTGTGTTACTTAAAAGACAAAAGTATGTGTGTGAAAGCATGATATTCCCACTTACAGCTGAATAGTGAACTCCATTTCCCTTTAAGGAAAGCTGCTAAAGAAGCTGCTTAGTTGTTAAAAGGAAAATACCAGGCTTATATTTTCCTGAAGTTTCTTTCTGTAAAACTGAAATTACTCTTGTGTTTAGAAGAGATAAGTAAAAAAGCCTACTATGCTCTAAATAAATTTTGTTTTGTACAGATTCTTTTAGCCAGTACAATATTTTATTATGAATCTAATTGAATTAGGCATTTTATCTCAGATTGGTTAGAAAATGTCTAGCATTTACATTGCTTAGCTGTGTGCTCTAACCACAAATTTAGAAGATACTGATAATGTGTTGAACTTGATTCAGCAAGTGACAGTGAGACTTGAATTCTAATTTAAAACAAACAACTGAAAACCCCCAAAACACAGAAACACCCCCCCCCACCAAAAAACCCAACCCCCCAAAAAACCAAAACCAACCAAACAAAAAACAACTCCCCAAAACTGGCAACACTACGGTATATTTTTTCTAGGTATTGCTGTCAGATTATAGGTTACACAGAAGGCTTAATTTGTCCAACAGGAGCAACTTACTGGGGACAGATAACTCTCATCTACTTTTCCTAGCTTAGAGGATATTTGTGCCCATGGGAATGGTACTAGATTGGTGCAAGCACAAATTAAAAAGCCATTTCAGGAGCATCTGATACCTGTCACCCAAATATAGTTGTCTGTTCTACAAAGCATCATCTGCTGCTATCAGAATATGAGAGGGGAACTGAAACAGTTTTGCTTTCAAATCTTATGGTACTATCACTATTTCTAAACTTTTGTGTCTGTTTTGTTGTGCTTATCAATCAGAATTTTTTTTACATTTCCACAGATACCATTCCTGTGCTCATACATGCTTAAGAGAAGGTGAACATCCCACTCCTAAAAACAATACAGTTATAAAGAAACCTAAATGTTAGTGTGTGAACCAGATTTTGAACTTTCTGTTGCATTGGATATCCCTGAATAGCTGCTGATCTATTTAGAAATAAATACCTGTGTTTTGAGCCATGCTATGTGGTTGTGCTCATACATTTTAAGCCTTTTCATAAATCTTATATACTTCTATGTGAAATATAAGCACTTAATGTTTACAATTACAGTCAATGGAGCTGGACTTGCAATGGCAACGTGTGATATAATATCTTTGAATGGTGGAAAGCCAGCCAACTTCTTGGATCTTGGTGGAGGTGTGAAAGAAGCACAAGTATATCAAGCATTCAAGCTGCTTACTGCGGATCCAAAGGTAAAAATAGTGGGTTTGGACCAGAAGCTTCTCCATGCATAGAACTAGAAATAGTCTGCTGAAAATACAGTGAGGGAGAGCTACTGAAGGGGAGATCTGGGAGGAATATTATTTTTCATTGTGAACCATTGGACTGACTTTCTAGTTCCTGATCGACACTCAGGTTTGGTGGTGTGGCAGGGGTACAGACCCAGGGAGGAGGGGTCTGTACCACCACAGCTGGTCAGCCTTCCATAGGTACTTTCTGAAGGCAGAAATGCAGATGTGGTAATACTGGGCATTGCAGTGGTGAACTTAGAGTATCTGTCTCCCAAAGCTTAATTTGTGAGGAGATTTAGTTACTTAAATCATCATTGCTAACAGTGTAGTACTACAGTAGAGTGAGGAGAAAAATGGGAATTAAGCAAACAGCTAATTCTAAAGTCTGATTTGTACTTTTTTTTTAAGCTTGAGGTTTCTAACATATCTGACTCTGCACTGCAGGATAGTCTGTGTTTAATTAACATTCACAGGCTGGAATTGTAGCCTGGTACATTCTAACACTTCCTTTTGCAGATGGAGGTGCAGTTGCTCTTTTCCCTTTTTGAGTAACAAGAGAAGACATTAGGCTGTGTGTATTGAGTAGAAGTTATTTCTAGAGACTCATGTTAGCCTGCTGAGGTCATTGGTCCCCTGTTCAGACAGAAGTGGAGTATCTACTGAGAGACTTGATCAGGCATAGGCATTGGAGCAGTGCCAGCTGACCATCCCTGCCAACATGGAGTTATGCTTTTCTGTGTAGCCAGAACTTAAGTAGCTGTGTATTTTTTCACTAATGAAAATCTGTCAAAGGGCTTTGATCATATTTTCCATCTCCTGCACCAAAGCTTCTCTTCTGAAGTCCCAATTTCAACATTTTGCTTCCTTTTATGGATCTTTTATCTCTTTTCTCTCTTCTTTTCTCTGCTTCCATGCATTTTTCCTCGTGTTCATTGTGTCTGTGATATTATCTCCTCTAAATACCACCTCCCTGTATTGCATCACTCTAATTGTATCCCTTGTGCAACAGCAAGTGACAAAATGTTGTGACTTTTCAAATAGAGGTGGAGATTGTTTGCAGCAAAATTTGAAGGCAAAATCAGGAAGAAAATTTACAGTACAAAATAAGCACAGGTTGACTTCATATTGTCAGCTCTTGTCAGTTGTAACTCCTTGCATGTTTTTAAGGCACGTAGTGCTTCGGTGGCTCAACTGTACTAGAGTCTTCTGCAATATTTAAAATATTCTCCCTGCATCTTTTTTCATTCCCATAGGCCTGAGTCATTCTGACCCTTTGTTTATAGAGATCTAGGTTTGTTTTGTTTTCAAGACCCACAGGAAGAGAACTGGTTGTCTCCTACCCAGTGTTCTTGTAAGTTTCTAGTCATTAACTAGTAGAGAAGCAAGATACCTCACCTGGGGCAGAGGGAAGGCAGGATGGAACTTGAGATTCATGCTAGAAAACCTGATAGCTTCCTTTGTTCTCTGATGCTACTAGACACTGTTCTGCTTGTCTTCATTTGTGTGAGTTTTAGCTATTCTCAGGACATTACATGAAGATTTTTGTGTGTGAGTCACTGCAGTGCGTGCCTTGTATGATGATCGAGCTTTGGCTGAGATATAATTTAGTTTTGAAACTTGTGTTAGTGGTAGAGAAGCAGGTGCAGTAAAGTCTTAGATACACAACTTATGTGATAATTATAATTTTCCTAAATAGGTTCTGTTTGCACAAACAGCAGGTATTAGTTTTGGTGATGAAACCTACCAAGTTTAAACAATTTTAAAACAAAAAGGCATTTCAATAGCCCCCAGCTATATAACATCTGCATGCCCAACACTTGAGCTGTAAATGTAGCCTCCTTCTGTTAGATACTCTGTATATTATTGCTTAACACAAAGGCTAGTGAAGCTGTGCTAACTGAAATGGTGTGACCCAGTAAAAGGTAGCACAGAAAGGACCTGAAATAGTATTATATAATTGCATAATATATAAGCTTACTAGCTATTTAAAAGAAAAACATTTAATGTTTTATTTCATTCTGTTCAGAAAATACAGTAAGTTGTTCCCTCTCCTGATACTCCCATGTCCATTAGTTTACTAATATGCAGTTAGACAATCGAATGAATCCTGTTTTCTTAAACTAATAGTGAACATTAGATCCCAAGAGTCATTGTGGCTAATGCAGCATTCAGGGTTTGCACATGGTCAGTCATTTTCCTGTAACCTTTAACCTGATTCCCACCATGTTTGAGAAGATACACATTTTCTCCTGGGAATTTGAGAGGCAATTAATTGTTGTAAATGTATCTGATCAATATTGAGCTTCTGAGGAAGTCTAAACAAATAATATATTAAAAAAAAAAAAAAAAGCCTGCAGAGCTGTAACATGGAGAAGCACTCAGTTGCATTGAAATCTGGCACTGCCAGTGGATGTTGCAAGAGAAGAAATCTTTCAAAAGAAAATGTTCAACTGCACTTTGAAATAGATCTCTTCCTCAATAGTTGTCTTTTTAAAGCATCTATTTTGTATTAAAGAAAAAAAATACTGGTATGCCATTATTTGATTTAGAGAAGCTGGGGATATTGTTTTTGAGAAAAATGAAGATCTTGGCTGGTTTGCTGCTGGTTTAATCTGGCTGTTGTCAGTGTCTATAATTCTTTAAAAAAAAAAAAAAAAGTTGCAAAAGGTTACCCACTGGCTTTTGGATAGAAATTCTGCCTCTGGAGTCACTGATCCTTTTATACTCTGCTGGTCTTGTTTGCAGTCTGCCATATCCAATACTTCCTAGGTCAGACAGGTCATTGCAATGCTTCTGATTCCCTTTCTTTTCACTATCTAAATTCCAGACTCCTTACTCCCCACCTCCTTCCTGCCTGTCTTGTTTCTGTGAGTTTGTGCTATGCATCTTCTTTGGCAGAAAATGAGCTGTCTTCCCTCTTTTCAGGTAGTAACAAGAAAAGAGATGTCTCAGTTCAGGGTGTTTACGCTGCTGGGAGGCACTGCAGGAGCTTCATTGCTCCTCTTTGTCCCACAGTCAAGTAAAAAAGGTTGCTTCCTTCAGTATTTCAGAGGTTCCGAGTGATGCCTGGCTCTCCCCTGCTTCTATGAAGTGCTGTTTCAGCCACCTGCACTGAAATCCTCATCCTTGAGTGCTCTCACATCATTGCCAGGCTCAACAAGTGTTCATTTTTATTCATGCTGAAGACCTGGACTTTTATATTTACCATATGATGACTGTTTGGTTTTAGAAAGACTAAAGCTAAAGTCAGTAAATCTGCAGCCTGGGGTACTGGGTCTTGGTTGCCTTCTCTGCCCTCTGCTTTGACCTGGAGTCATCCCACATACTGGACACTCCTAAATTCCTTCAGGTTTTTCTCTTGGCTTTTTTAGACATATTTCAGAGAAAGTCAACATCAATTTCAGATATCGGGCTCACTGAATCATGTCTTTGAAGCCCTAGTGAGTTTAAGAGCCCATACTAGCCTCTTGGTGGAAAGTATCTAGTGACTACAAAGCATCTTGCCTACAACCTGAGGCAAGTCACACCCTCTGCCTTTTTCACTCATGCTGTCTTGATAGATTAAAAACCAATATTGGGTAGGTTACTGGTCTAGGAGAGTTGTCAATTAATGCTGAAATAAATGGTATGTGTAGTGTAAATGTGACCCACATGTAGGACTACATAGTCTGTCCTCAGGCTTTTGCCCATTCACCATCCCTTTCCTTTGTTGTCCTGTCTCCCTAAAAAGCTAAAATACATATCTGAGTAAAACAAGCCTAGCTATAAGCAGGTTTGTTTTAAACATTGACGTGCTCTCACCTGGAACTTAACAGTTTACTCCTGTTAGAAAGTATCAGTTAAATATGGGCAGGTAAAGACAGAAATAGTTTGTGGTTCTTGTTCTTCTTTTCACCCTAAAGCACCTTTGACAATGTTTTGTGAGGCCTGTCATTGATGCTACAACTAAAGATTTATCAAATCAATTGATGTTAGCAAGTGTTTGCTTGTCATTTAAGCAAAATACTATTGACAGATTGACAAACATCTCTCTGGAAAAAATATGCTGTAGTGACATCTGTTAACATGTATCCAGGGAATAAGAGGTATGAATCTCACACAAAAATTAATATTTTTTTTCCTTTAGCTATAGTTTAGTCCAAAATAATTTATTTTTTTTATTTATTATTATTAATATGGACTAGGCATTTTTATTCTTGTCACTTCTTTGCTTATGTCAGGTGCATCTCTTTCCACCTCACTGATGGGAAAAGTAATGTGTCTTGCCATTAAGTTCTTGGGGTTCTTATTTTCCAGACATCTGGGAGAGTGAACAGAATTCTGAAAGAGGGTATCATTAAATGTTAATTTTGCAATTCACTTATTTTCCAGCTGTGCTTTGTGTGAAAGTAATAGTTTATCCATCCTTATTATACAAGACATTTTTATCACTGGTTTATCTTTCTGGCTCGAGGGATTTTTAGTATTAGTTTTCTTAACATTGCAGTCCATTATGTGGCAACAGAAAGGATAACATTTTTCTAAGAGGGAAGATTTGACATATTATTTTATCAGATTTTAAAAATAAAAATAATATTACCTCATAGAATTTATTTGGTCTTTATTTTGGGTGGATTAACTTAGAATTGGGTAAGCCAGTTCAGATAAGGCAGGCAATTCAGAAAGTCTGCAAACATTCAGGCAGTTTGGAGTGTAATTCTCTCAGTGTGTTACTAGGCTGTTAGCTCTCACTCTGCAACTTTGAACAAGGACCTGCACCCAGGTCTAGAGGGAAAAAGTTTCTCAGCGTTTTCTAGCTGGGCTTGACTGTATAGCTGAGGATGTTGTTATGAAAGTTCTGCAGAAATCTGTCTTGTTCAAGGAGGCTGTGAGTAGTTTTTGTTTGACTGTTGGGTTACCAGCCTGAGCCAAAAAGGGGTTTTGGCAGTTCAACTTCTTAGGAGTTGCCAGGTGCCTATTCTGTTCCCAACCGATTATTCCCTGCATCCTACCCACTGAGGCACCGTTTCAAACAGTTTGGAGGAAAAGAATGTGGAACAAGAAGAGGAGAATATTGTCACATAGCATTCCTGATCCAGGATTGGGCACTGAGACATTATAATCGCATCAAATAAAAATAATGTTGGCAGCCAAGTTGTGAGCACAGGCCGTTTGCACAGCTATTTAATGTGATCTGCAGAATGTCTGTTGCAGTATTAGTCATGCCAATCAGTCAAGGCTATCAAGTCTGCCTTGACTAAGAGCAAGAGAACATCAAAGGCAACATCCAGAAACAAAGAACCAACTTCTTTTCTTCTAGGGTTGCTTTTGCACATTGATGAGAATGGTTATTACTGTAAGTTGTAGAAGTTTTGTGTAGAGTGAGAGGAGGGTGCTTTGGAGGGTGGAAAGGGCACTATTAAGCTTTAAATGTCATAAATAATACAAAAGTGTGGGGGTGTTTTAAAAACATAAGAATTCCAATGCCACGCTTTCTGTGATGGTGAGCCTTGTCCTGGTTAGAGCAAAGGCTTGTTGTGAATAGTTTGTTCTGCATTTTCTGCATTTAATTGACCAGTTGCTGGTAGTGGATTTCTCAGTGTTACAACAATGCAAAACTGTAAATCAGTAGGATTGTGTAACCTTCCCTAGCACATGCAGCCTATGTCAGTGTGTATATTATTTTGAAGAAAAAGAAACATAGTGTTCAGTTATGGACATATATTGATAGATTGTTAGCTCTGGATTTGTTTGAATGCATGTCATTTCAGATAATGCAGAGGAGCCCTGTTCTTACATAGTCATTAGAAATGGTCTTTGCTTTCTCATTCATATCATACATCCTTTACACACTTCATTACCCACCTCTTCTTTACACAGCATGAACAGTCTTTATGCCTTGTGTGTTTTTTCTGATTCACATGAGAGGCTGAACCATCATGTGAAGGTCTGAGTACTGTAAAAGCTCTAGCCAAAGAGTTACAGTAGTGAAGAATGCCTGTGTTACAGTGTACTGTTCCATGAGTGCTAACTGCTAGTCCAGTGTTCACACCTCGCCATAGCTCTTTGTAGCTCCATCTGGGCACCTGAAAATGGCGGCACTTGAATTTAGCAGCTGCTTTTAAAAGTTCAGGCTTTGACTGCCCTGGTTTTTCTTCTCTGTCTGAACTGTGGGTTACTCACCTGCCATAGATGACTGATGAAAAATTATACAGTCCATTAAATAAATTAAGTGCTATGTAAATGAAAAACTTATTACTGTTATGTACTGCTTATTACAACACTACCAGACTACTCTAAATGTTTGGGGAAGAGTGTCTGGAAAGCTGCCCAGCAGAAAATGACCTGGGGATGCTGATGAACATCCAGCTGAACATGAGGCAGAAGTGTGCCCAGGTGGCCAAGATGCCCAGCAACATCCTGGCCTGGATCAGAAGCAGTGTGGCCAGCAGGAGAAGGGCAGTGATGGTGCCCATGCACTCAGCAGTGGTGAGGCTGTACCTCGAGTACTGTGTTCAGTTCTGGGCCCCTCACCACAAGACAGACACTGAGTTGTTGGAGTGAGTTCAGAAATAAGGGCAACCAAACTGGGGAAGGGTCTGGAAAACAGCTCCTGTGAGGAGAGGCTGAGAGAATTGGGATTGTTAGTTTGGAGAAGAGGAGGCTGAGGGGAGACCTTGTCACTCTCTCCAGCTACCTGAGAGGAGGTTGTAGGGAGGTGAATGCAGCCTCTTCTCTCAAGTAAACAGGACTAGATGAAATGGTCTAAAGTTGCACTAGGGGAGGTATAGAGGAGATACTGGGAAGAATTTCTTTATTGAAAGAGTAGCCAGGCACTGGAACAGGCTGCCCAAGGAAGAGGTGGAGTTACCATCCCTGGAGGTATTGAAAAACACATAGATGAGACACTTCAGAGCGTGTTCTGGTGGGATGTTAAGGTCAGAGGCGTTCTCTTTTGGGGTTGGTTTTTTTTTGCTTGCTGGTGGGGTGGAGCTGTGTTTGGTTTTGGTTGGTTTGTTTGGTTTTTTGCTGGCAGTTTGACACAGTGATCTTAAAGGTTTTTTCCAACCATGACAATTCTGTGATTCTCATTATAGAGCCCTATTCTCTAGCTACTACAGAGCCTAATAAACTAGCAGTTTAGTACTCAGCATTGTTTTTGTAGAAGTGAAATGTTAAATTTTAAAATAGAAAGAAAACTGGTGGTTTTGTGTTGCAATTTTGACATTGTGTTGAAATTTTGACATTTGTGTAAGTCAGTGTCTAATCAATCATTGTATACCACATAGTTTTTGAAAGCTGGATCTTACTACATCATATTATCTCCTATTAGGATGTAGAGAGTCCTTTTTGCTTTGGGGGTGGTTAAACACGTAGGGAGATACCATCTTTTGTCTCATTTTACATAGACAAAAGACTCAAGGGTTGACAGGAACCAGACACAAAAAGGTGAAGGAAACCTTGAGTTAACCTGGATAATCTGCCCAGTGTTGCAGGTCAGTGTCTGCCTCAGTAAGGCAACAAGTAGAAAGGTTTAAATGCAGCAAAGAAATTTAGGTTAGTTGGTGTGAAAATTGTCTCTCAGAAAAGGTATTTCAATCCTATATCACTTTAGAGCAACTAAGCTGGTGAAGAGCCTGGAGGACAAAGCTTATGAGGAAACTGGGGCTATTTGGTCTGAAGACAAGAAGTCTGAGGGGAGATTCTTATTGCTCTCTACAACTATCTGAAAGGATGTTGTAGAGAGGTGGGATCTGGCCTCTTCTTACAAGTAACTAGTGACAGAACATTAGAGAATGGCCTCAAGCTGCATCAGGGGAGGTTTAAAGTGGACATCAGTAAAAATTTTTCACTGAAAGAGTAGTCAGGCATTGGAAAAGGCTGCCCATGGAGGTGTTTAAGTCACCATCCCTGGATGTGTTTAATAGCCATATAGATGTGGTGCTTGGGGATATGGCTTAGTGGTGGACTTGGTAGAGTAGGGTTGCTTTTTGGACTTGATAACCTTAAAGGTCTTTTCAAACCTAGATGATTCCATCAGTTTGCCTCAGGAACTTAGAGGCTGTCCAGCACCACAAGTTTTTAAGAACTAGCTAAACAAAACTTTCTTCAGGGTGTTTTAGGAAGAGCTGCCTTGGGGCCACTGAAGAGGCTGGAGGTTTCTTTTTCAGAGAACAGCCCTAAACCTAAAGCTGTGATTAGAAATTTTATGTGGGTAATAACACCTTGGTTCTTGAAGCTTGTAGTTTAAGATTACTAGCATAGGGTAACAGTTTGTAGAGCTAGGAAAGACCTATTAGAGCACAGAAACATCTTGTAAAGCTGGAAAAGTTGACCAAGGTATATTGTATTTTCTGCCTTGGAAATTTGTACAAATACTTTGCCTTTAACCAAGGGTATTGGAGCAGCTCATAAATCTTTTATAGATGCTGTAGGATTTGAGTTTATAGGAGTAATTTAGGATTTTCCCCACATTCTTATTAGCACTACATTGGTGAGAAAATATAGACTAATGGAACTTTAACAAGGCTTTCTTCTACTGTGTCTTGCAGGAATTAATGTGAAATGACTAGACATCTTTTAGAGCACTTAAAGTATTGAAAAGCCATTCTCTTATTTCATTGAAGCATATTTAGAGACTGATAGCATATTGCCAATATTTATGAAAATGTGAGGACAATTACACATTTAAAATGCATAATTGAATTGTCTTGATTTATAATAGAGTAATGTATTTTTCAAGAGCCTGTGTAGTATTGAGTCCTAAGTAATTGATATGTAAATATACTTTAACATGAATCTGCCATTAATTATAGCCACTGACAGGCTGAATGCCTTTTGGCATTTTAAAATGGGCTATAATGAATCTTAAAAACCAGATATGAAAATAAACTTACTAAGGAAGATAAAAACTTGCAAAGACTTTTGGAATCACATCCTTTGTGGCAGAACATCACAAATGTTTCCTTTAAAGGTAAATGCTGAAGAATTTGTGGAAGAACCACAATAAAAATGTAATTGTTAGGGTTGGATGGAATTTGAAATGTTTGTGTGCCAATAACCCTCTCTGTAGTGTGTCTCTCCTAAAATAGGGACAGAAGACCACCATTTCTCTTGGAAGACAACCTGCCTCACCCTCTTGAGCTAACTGCTGTGTGGGCAAGGCTTGTTGCATTTTCCTACTTTTTTGGAGGTACATTTGAGAATGATCAAAGTGATAAATGCTTTGATTTTTGTTTTGGTTGGTTGTTTTTTTTTTCTTTTTTTTTTTTTTTAATTAGTGCTTTGGACTGGAGAATCTGGAGTTTTCTTAGGTAGCCACTGATAAGCCAGTATGAGCAGGTGTTTCAGAGAAGTACCTGCTGATGGTTATGGGATAGTGCATGTCTCTTGTAATGTCATAGTGTGGTAGCACCATCTCAATCCAAAACAAAGCCTAAAATGAAGAGCAACAGGTACAGGCAGTAAATCTCCATCTTGAAAACCCTGCCAGCATCACCTCTATCTGCCACATGCCTGACTTTATAGGCAGCCTGTACAATATAATGTGCTGGTATGTTTGTGTGTCTTAGTATTGCCTAGTAAACAGGGATTCCATGCATAACACATGAGAAGAGTGTTTAATTCTTTACAGTACCTTACAAATTGATTTGTCTTTTGAAAATGTATATGACTCATTTCACAATTAGTGAGGATAAAAAGGGAAGATCTTTTAGGAATCTCAATCTGCTAATTCAATTCATCTTGGTGAGATGAGTAATTTATTATGAATCTATTTATAGATCATCTATCTAGCATACTTACAGGAGAATGAAAGACGAATCAATTGATAATATAGGTAAGTAATAGTATATTAAAAGAAAAGTGTAGATGTCCTTACTTAATCTCTTCTGTAAAGAAAATCACATTTTAATAGTCATTATTTTTAAGTGGTTTGGCGTGTTACGGCTCTCTAGGAAAGTGTTTGTTCTTCCCATCAAAATGAAGAGATGTAATCACCTTACCCCCATCTGTTCCTGATAGAAACAGGCCTAGATGTTAAACTATGTATTTCATGTAGGTGCTTTTAGCCATTTGTACTGGGTTAGACCAGCTGCTCTTCTGACAGTGTAAATATCAACTATTTTTACTTATTATTTCAGAAGCACCCTTGATGGATGCAGCACAGGTAGACAGAGCATAGGTTAGCTGAAGAATATGACTCAGTTTTAAGGGAAAAAAATGGTGAAACATGATAAAATTAATGAGCATTTTTCCCTCATATAATTACCTTTAAAGACAGAAGTAAAGGGCCTGATCTTGTGAAGATTTTTGGTGTACAGATATGTCTAGTCCTAAAAAAAAATTAAAAAAAAAATTAAAAGTACAAGGAGGGGACTTGAAGCAGCTTTTTTAAATGAACATTTTGTCTGTAAGCTGAGAAAATGCCATGTCAGGTTCAGCAATGTGGTTACTGGGGAAGAGGAGAGAAGTGCATGAAAAACTGCAGATGTTGCACTTGTCTCTACTGTGACACTTGTCCTCTGGTTTGCATCCTAATCTAGGAAATGGATTATGATCAGTGATCTTGTTCTAACCTATTATTGTTTATCTCATATGCCATCTGAAATGACTGGCACAGTGATGTGCTCAAGAATAATGTGCAGGTCTGGCAAATAATGTAGTTTTTCAATTCATTGGCATCCTTTGAAGAAAAAGATCTGTTAGAATATCCACCCATTTTGTATAGAAATGGCATTTTGAGGTGCAGTGTATCTTCTGGTATTTTGTGAATTCCACTGTAGGGACCTTTTTATTTTTTTTTTTTTTCTTTTTTCTTTTTTTTTTTTTTTTTTTAATTTTAGTGTTGGGTTAAGGAATATATTTTTCTAAAATATGAGAGCTTTGGGTTTGGAGCAGGATACACTCTGTGTTTCTAGTCAGGGGAATTTATTTCATTTATATTTGAAAAAGGAAAATATTCCTTACTTTGTAAAGTTGAGCATGGCATGATGAAAAAGCTTTGGAAGAGTTAAAAATTACTTTAAATATGGCTTAACAAAAGAGGGAAAAGGTAGTTCTTTACCTTGAATCTCTTGTTTTGTTTCAGGTAAGACTCAATTATTTCCCAACTACAATATTGATGCTCCAATTCAACAAGATATTGAAACCTGTTTCAAGTTTTAATATTTTATTGTCTATTATTCTGGGTGGATAGGCAGAGCTGAAATAAATTACCCTGTTCACTTTTAAAGCTTGTTGTTGGCTTAAGTACTTGGCAAATCAAGTCCACATCTACCACAAATGAGTAGTTCTCACTCTTGTTGCTAGAGGTTTGCTTTCATCTTCTAATAAAAAAGACCCTACGCTGTTAGAGGAAGATGAAAATTACTCCTATTTCTCAGAAGATATTGCCTGTGTTGTACTATATTTTTTTTTTTTTTTTTTTTACTGAAATCAGGTGTTTTCTTTGGAGTTCTGTGAAAAGTGGAGAGCTTATCTCTTAGTGCTCCTGCTTTTGATAGCAATCTGCAGAAACACAAGTTATTCCATCTCTCAGTGCCCAATTCTTTTATATGTGTCATCTGGGGGAGAGGAGGAATAGCAGGAATATTCCAAACAGACTCCATGGGTATCTAACCACAGGTCCTTTAGTTGGGCAGGAGATTTAGATGTCTCCAGTATTCATGTTGCCTAGTGTTTATATTGGGTGTAGTGAGCACATGTCAGTCACTTGATCTTTTAGTGTCTTGGGCTGGAATTAAATGTATAACCTTGATCTTAAGTAACTTTTTGAATTTTCTTTAGGGTTCTAGCTAATACCTAGGGAAATAGTTCCCCCATGGGTTTTTTTTGTTTCTTTGTTTCTTTCTTTCTTTTTTAAACTTTGCTCACCATCTTAAGAATCCACATTTGTTTGTTTTGCACTCCCAAACATTGGAGCAGATTCTGGCTTAATGCTGGTGAATAGAAAGAAAGAATTTGTTGCTCCCTCATGTTTCTCCTCCTTATATAACAACTCTGAGGATGTTACCTCTCTGTCCACATTATTCAACAGAATCTCACCTGTGTTTGCTATGTGGGTACCTTCTAAAGCACTGGGGGGGAAATTATCCATAAATACCTGTATTTAAGAAACACATTCCCTCTCTATTATTAAAATGACAATATGGATTTCTTCTTAAAATGTGGACAGAAAGTCTAGTGAAAACTGAAATGAATAATTCAACCTTCTACCAACATGGATTGATTCATTCCTATAAATTTATAAGCAAAATTAGATGTTCTTTTTTTTGGTTTTAATTAGGTAAAGTGTACTTACCAATTAGGTGGATATGGTTATGTTCTGATTCTATTGATGGTATTTCTCATTGGATTATGGGGGAATCCCCTCTGGTGCTGAATGTCTGACAAAGGGGTTACTTATGAGAGAAGGCAGGAGGTAGCCATGGGGGCTAGAAGCTGCAAACTGGGCTACTGCTGTATTTTGACATAGGTTACAATGATGGGATCCTGTAGGGGCTCTGCCTGTCAAGAGAAAAGTGGATCCTGATTCCCAAGCATCTTCTCATGTCTATTGTAAAGCAGAATAGAAATAGGAAGCTGTGGTAGTACCTAAATAAAACCAGCAACTCTCATTCCAGCTGAAGAGGTTTAATTGAATATCTGGGATTTTTTAAATGGAAACTGTTGATTTTTCTTTGGGTTGGTAGAAGACCAGACATTTTTTCAAGGGAAGAGGACTAACAATAAAAAAAGCTGAAAACTTATAACTTAGGTTTTGTGTTTTCCTTTGTGTTTTTATTAATGTTTATTATTACTATTATTTGGTTGGTTTTAGGTTTTTTGGTTTTGTTTGGGTTTTTTTATGGAAAAAATTACCAGCCATGCTAAAACAAGTGCCTGTGTGTGTAAAGACATGTCAATAATGTCTGACCAAATAGATTTTGTTGAAATTTCCAAAATTGTTCAGAAGTTTCTGACCAAAAATAAATATTTTTTTTTCCATGTAATTAGAGGTTGTCAATCAAGAATAAACTAGCCTTACTTGTTGCCAATTGTTATATAATTTGTTCTGTTTGACAGACACTGTACTATTTCAGGTACTCCTAATGAATAAAAAAACACCACGTTTTCTGCCTATGCGACAACATTCCCACCTTGAATATTCTGCTATGGCTAAAAAGTATCTTTTTCTATTCTTTTTCACTTATATGCATATTTTACTCATGAAACAAGTAGGAGGAAAATAAAAACTAGATTTTGTTTTTCTTAATTATATGCATGCAACTTGCTACATTTGAGTATCTAGAGATATGTATGTGCTTGCTACTCTTACACAAGTGGTGTGCACTTCTGCACAACGTTTTTCTTCTGCAGTGTGAGCTGTTGCTGTACTTTAGAAACCATTTCTCATTCTTTAAAGGTGAGCCTGAGAAACCAGAAAAGCTGCAGAGCATCTCATCAGCATGAGCATAAGGTAGCAGGAGTGTTCACTTGGTGCTAGCTCAGTGCTGAGGAGCAGCCAGCTGTAGTTGTTATGGCAGAGCTTTGTCTTCCTCTGGCCAAGAACCTCTGGAATGCCTCAGTTTAAGTGATGCAGCAATGCTGCTACCAGTGCCCTAAAAGTCCCTTTCTGAGTAGGTGACATTTGGGCTGACCATGTCAGCCAGTATTCACTTTACCAGAAGAGAGAATAAAATCTCTGTTGTGCCAGCTCATCCAGATTGAGCTGTATTTACAGACAGTCTCCAGCTGAGAAGGTTGTTAAGCAGAAGTTAACATAAAGCACTGTCCTTTCACAGAGTAATGCCAACTTAGTGATTAAAGCAGAAGCCTTCTAGTAAACTATGGATATCTCTTGTGCATGGTAGATTTGGAATTAATAGTCATAATAGGGCAAGAGAGTAAAAGCATCTCATTAAGAAAATAGATTACATACATGCTTATGTGGTGCAGACAAGATTAAAACTTAAAAATGCTGAGGTTCTCTTTTTTTACTTAACTAAATCTTGATTAAGTCAACCTTCCAGAATACTGCTATAGGCCTGTATCTGGCAAAAGAAAAAAAAAAAGAAAAAAAAAAAAAAAAGAAGAATCAATTATTGGGTAGAAATGAATGAATGTGCAGAGTCAATATTTTATAGCAGGTGGTGAAAGTTGAATTCCTTATGCCCAGCAAATCATTTGATTTAAAGGTTTGGGACTGCAATGCTTGACTTCTCATTGAAGAAATATAAAAAAGCAAATTACTATTTGCTGGAAAGTCAGAGAAACCTTATCAAAATTGGTTAGTTCCTGCTGCTCCCTGGAGTTTTTCCTCTTCAACCATTGATTGAGTATGTGCTCTCTGAATTGTGAAGGATTTGCCTTCAATCAGAATTTCCATGGGGCTCTATACAGTTGGTTTGGGGTTTGTGTGTGTATTAGAGAGAATCTCAAATACATTTTATGTGATTTATGAATTAGTCATATAAACTATTGAAGTAATTGAAATGGAAAGATAAAACAAAAACAATTTAAGTAAAGATAGTGCCTATGTTTCAGAAAGATTTGCTTAACTCCCTTAATAATGCTAAAAGTCTGTTGAACTTCAGTAAGAAAAGATGAGTTTAGGCTTCCCTCCTGGCAGTGGAACAGATTCTGCCTTATTTACCACTGCAGCTTTAAGCTTTTTATCAAAGAACTTCCTTCTCTGAGCTTTGTCATTCCCTTCTGTCAAGAAATCAGGTCTGTGGCAGTTTGAGTGTATCAGAGATACAACTCTGTGGTTGCACCTTCCTTCTCTCCATATGCACCTGCACCCATCTTGCACCTTGGTGAAAAAGCTCTGTGAGCTATGCTGGCAGAAGACTTAATTTTGTAGAAACAGAAACAGATTGGCTGCCTGAACTGGCTCCTTACTGGGTCAGAGGAGTAGTTCCTGGAAGACACTGCTGGTCTAGATAAGCTTCAGTCCTTCAACCCTAATGTTGGTCCCTTGTTCATGCCAGGCTCTCACATTCTTTCTTGTGATGCTTCTGTCTTTGAGTGCTCCTGTTGAATTCTGTGACACTACTTTCTGGTTATATATTGTTCAACATAATCTTGTCAAAAGGAATCTGATCTATTAAGGGAAATGAATCATTTGATATTGTTGATGAGGGTGATGATTTCTATATAAAAATCACCTAGTGTTAAGCTGCCTAGCAGGAAAAAAAAACAACACAAAACCCAATAAAATTATGCAGCCATTGCTGACCTGTGACTAGGTTTGAGCTCTCATTAGAACAGGCTTCCTTTCTTAATTTCATAAATCACAGGTAGTCTGTGTACTGGGAGTTTTGACTCACATCCAAGAGAAAAAATGAATTTTATGTGTGTGAATATATTTACATATTTAATGTCCTCAAAAAAAAATAAAATAGAATAAATCATTAAATCTAGTGAGGGATTTTCTGGAGTCCACTCTGATTAGTGATGAAATGAGCTCTTCCACTCCTCATTTGACACCTGACTTGATATTTCATTTATTTGTTAGTCTTGCTGAGTTTGATCAGTGTGCTTTGCCATAGAGCACTCCATAGTACTCATCATCAAGAGCTCATCACCAAACTTGCATTATTCATAGTTTACCTGTTCAAACCAAAGGAGCAGCTCTGAACACAAATTTGACTGCAGTAGAAACCAGTATCAGTAGCATACTGGTATTGGTGCTGTTGTTCTCTATGGTGAGCGGTCTTCTCTTTGCATTAAGTGGAACAATACTGCTACAGTATTGTTTCAGAAAGCCAAGAAAGCATCTCCATGATTGAATCCTCAGGTGCAGCATCTTGGTATATAAATCAAACCATGTCTAACTGTAGTGCCAACTTACTGGTTAAAATCTTAGCCCTGGTGTTGAATTTAATTACACAGTAGATAAAGAGCATGAAGTGCTTTCATGTTATTTAGGAAATCGTGGTCATGACTACTAAATAGCTTGTATTATTACCTGAACATGGAATAGAACTAATTGTTTATCACTCACATAGTCCCTCATTTTCCCACTTCTTACACTCAGTGGTGCTGTAAGACCTCAAGAGAAGTCACAATATCACCCTTAAGAAGAGAGGAAGATGATACTCTTCAGAAATAAGGGGAATTGTGACTTTGAGCACTTTTAGCTCAAAGTGCTGTGAAAGTGTTGAGGGGTTTTTTTCTTCTTTTAATAGAAGAGTAGGAAAACTTCTTACTGGAGGTGATCGTATTATCTCAGTTCCTTCTCTGTTTTTGAAGTACTTTTATCAACTGATTCCCCTCAAAAGAAAATGCCTGAAATGCATTACTGTAATATTAAGCAAAATACTTTTTTGGTCTGTTCTTCTTTCCCCAGCTGCAATAAATGTACTAATGCAATTTTTTGGGTAATATAGCGAATTGTGCAAAAAATGGGGAGTTGTTTTGAGAGTCAAATATTCCACTCCCTTTGAACACTGGAAAGGAGGAGTTGGATGGGATTTTTTTTTTAAGCATTTATCAGGACAGAACAGCTCTAGAGTCTTTAAGTAAAGCACTGATTGCCCTGTCAGTCAGGGTGCTGAGGAACTGGGAACTTCACAGATTGATGCTTGACAGAATAATTAGAAAACTGTCACTTGAAGTAACCACTCTGGTGTTCCCTAGAGAAATGTGCCTGTGCCAAATGTGTGCTGTCCAAATCTAGAGGTTAAATGTTCAGTAAGACAAAACATACCATGTCACCAGAGAAAATTACTTCCAACATGCTGTGGAAGTGATGCTCCTCAAGCCCCTAAACACTCACTACACAGTTTATTGAGCTTCCCTGCTTTGATCTTGCTCATGTATTCAAGAACCTGTCAGCCCTGAACTAGGGGTGTTAACTTCTTACTACACTGAAGCATTATCTAACATTTTAGATAACAGAGGGTCTTGAAGGTTTTGAGGCAAGAGCACTTAAAGCTGTAACAATGTTCTCCAGATCTGGGAAGGTTTTACAGCAATTCTCCAAGTGTTTTTTGAGTACTATTCCCTAAAGTAAATGGAGGCAGGTAGTATCACATGTTTCCTTCTTAATCTTTGCCTTAATCTTCACCCAGAAGGAAACCTGGATTTATTTTTCTGGTTTGTATTGGTTTGGAGACTGCTCTGAGCAGTGCAGCATGGGGGCTGTGACATTTGTGTGCATTGGCTTTCATCTCTGTTAGTGCTGCATTCTCTGCATGGGTGCTGGCTTATCAAAGAAATTAGACATTCTGGGAAAAGTTGCTCATAGGTTTTTGGAGTCAGTTCTGGAATCCCAAGCTGGAAAGATCCAAGGAAGTTCTCTCCTTGGAGTTGTTTTTATGGTAGAAAGCAATTTGTTTCTAGCAGTGGAGCTGCTGGTATCAGCTCTGTTCCTATGGAGTTAGAAAAACCTGATGTCAAAGCAGTTTCTGCAGCTTGAATCTTTATGTACCTTTTGCTTCATAGCTGTAGACCAAGAGCTGAGACATGATCAAGTACAATGTTTGTTTTCAACTAAATTGTTCAACATGAACATGTCAGGTGCAGTTTCTGTATGGGACAGTTCTCTGAAATGAGCTTAATAGGTTTATCTTACACCAACCAGGCAGCCATTGTGTTAAGACTTGAGAGATTTGAAGCTTGGAGATTATTTTAAGATATA
>JAOEGS010009913.1:61929-106806 GCA_025447755.1 Corythornis vintsioides | reverse complement strand
TTTGTCACCCTGATGCTTCAGATCACTTCATACATGAGAGTGGTTTCCTGATGCTTGTCATCTCTAGGGCTGAATCTTGAATCGTGCAAGTCTCTTGATAGAGGAAAAACTTCTTGAATAAGTTAGCATGAATGAGTTATGGACACTCAGGTTACATGTCTCAGTGCTCACTCTGTTGCTGCTGAGACTGTTTGCAATGGATCTGTCAATCAGAAGTGGAAGTGTCTTTTCTTTGAACATTAGAGATACTGAAGGTCACTGCTTCTATGGATTTAACTGAGAATTTTCAAATTTCTTTTTTCAGAGTTATAGATGAAATTTCCAAACTGTCATAGGAAGAGAAAAGACTTATTTCCATGAGCAGTCAAGGTCTGATTCTTCTCTCAGTGAGGTATTTCTATTAGTTATACATTTCCTGCTGCTGGAGTGTTCATGGTATTTTGCATTAACCTAACTAAAATCAGATTAGGTCCTTAGTACCCTTACAGGTTTGCTTTTTCCAACTGTTTCTTTTTTATCCAACTGATGGAGAAACAGGGAGGTACTGACTGTCCACTGAGTAACAGTAGTTGGTGCAGCCACAGATATGCTCCATGCATATTTTTATCATAACATTTTCAAGAAAACTTTGCTTATCTTGCTGCTATTCTCTACTCCAGAGTTTTTTAAGCTCTATTGTACCATTCCTACCCTGAGTACAGTAAGTGTTCACTCTTCTTTCTTTTTCTTTTAATCTTGTTAAAATTGCTTTAAAGGAGGTGGTGAATTTTGATTGCACTCTGTAAATATGTGAATAGGGGAAACTTTTATTTCCTACCCTTTGAAATAATTCTCATGTAGGTTTTGATAAATGGGACCAGGCATAAATCCCTTCATTTTCTCCCTCTGTAAAACTTCTGTCTCTGAATAAATCAAAGAGAGTATCAAAAATAGTGGAGGTGGGGGGTGAAAGGGTTGTAGGGAAGTGTTAAAAAAATTATACTCCCTGGGAAGAGGGACATGCTGAGCATTTTGAAGTGTATTAAACTTGTAAACACGAGGGAGGGAGTATAGTTATTTAATCTTGGTAAAACTGGAACTAAACATTTTTTAAAAACAAAGAGCAGTGTGTATCATAAAAAAAAAAAAAAAAAAAAGTTGCTAACAGCAAGAGCTGTGGAGTAAGACTTTGATCCTGAAATTAGCTTGGTATGTGCCCTTCCTAATGCAGGCGAGGAGTCTGCTGAGTAGGTTCTTCACTTACCCACTCTGCATTTCTGTTCACAAAATCCTGCCAAAAGGAGCTTAATACTGAAAATAAAATGGAAGCCATCTCTCTGGAAAGCTTTGGAAGGTATTAGGCTGAAAAAGGAAAGATATTTCATGGCCTGTTGAGAAAGTAACTGGAATAACTCGTAAATATGGGGTTTTTTGTTTTTAATTAGTGATTCTCTTCCATGCACCAAAGATTACAGGTGGTAAGTGCTGTTTTTTAGAGGCTGTGGCATAATTCCAGTTTTGCATCTGGTAAAGGGATCTGGCTTCAAACGTATTCTCTCTGTAAGTCCAAACTTTTATAGAAATTGCCTCTACAATTCCTCAATTATCCTCTATTCATTCCTTCTTCACTGATTTTCCTTTCAGGCCCTGTACTCCAGTTTACACTGGCATTTACCAACACAGAGCTTTATTCCCCTCCCTTGTAGGAGGTGGTGACCAAGTACATCTCCACAGTCCATATTACTCTGAAAGAATAGTGGGGAAATGGGCATGGTGCCATTTATTGCCAAGATGTCTGGGTGGCATTAACTGGTTTTCCAGGTTTAGGTTGAGGCTCTTATGTTGCTTTGTTTTCAGAGCTGTTAAACCCCCCTACTTGAAGTTGAGAAACATATGTATTCAATACATGTAGGAAAGTCCGTGAAAAGGCTGAAGGGTGCCAAGACCAGAGTCCCAACATGGCTTCTAGAAGGTCACAGACCTTGTCAGTCTCTGGGGTGAACCCATGGTGTAGACTTGGCCGTGCTGTTTTCCTTTGAGGTATTTTGGATAATAACCTTGTAAGAAGACTCATATTTTTGAGTTTGTAGCTTTTATTGCAGAAAGAAAGAGATAATTTTCAGTCCATGCTTATAAATTTTCTGTAATTTTTTCCTGGTCAGCACACACATCACATTTCTGTCTTATCTTAAAAACAAGCTTTTTCAGTGTTGGAGTAAATTTTCTAATTGAATACATCCAGTTGGCATTCTAACAGCTTGTCAATTTGTACATGTTTGACAGCTAGCCCTGTTACCTTCACAACGAATGCTAGCTGAGTGCCAATATAAATGACTAAGATAATAGTCTGATATTATGTCCAGGCTTTTTCTAAATGTAATGTCAACATTATTCTGAATCTGTTGTTGTGTTTTCCTCAAATAAAATGATTGAGAAATAAGGAAATCTTGCTTTGTTTGTCGTATCTGTGGACACTGAGCCACACAAAGAATTTTTCTTTTTCTTTTGACTGTCAAACAATTCAAGTCATGAACACTTTGTAAAACAGATCTTATTAGCCAGAGTTTCACAATAAGAAAATAATGTAAATCTTGATGTCTGATTAAAAGAATAAGAAAAAGGGAAAGAAAGGCTACCCTTTAAATGATTGATGGGCTGCCTATATCAGGTGAAGTCTAAATTAGACACATTTGGATAATTGATCTTCTGAAGGGATCTAGATTAAATTTGACTGATGATGTCACTATTTAAATAAAGACTATTTTTAGCCATTACTGCTGGTTTATTCTGTTGACATCCAGAAACATTTAAGCAAGTACTTTACCATATATAATAACTTTCTAAAAGCCTAAGAAATGGTTTGGAGGAAAGACATTTTTTCCATGCTGTACCACTTTGGCGCACAAAATAATTTCCAGGTGAACGTTGAGTTTAATGGGCCCTTGGAAGAGATTTTGGCCTTTATGTTTTAGGACAGAACAGAAACCTGAGCTGAAATCAAGGTCTCTTAGTGTCCTGCAGTAGAGTTCTGTTCCTTAAGCAGTTTAATCTAAATGGATAAAGCATGGAAAGAAAAAGGTCTCTGGAAACAAAAAGACTTTCCCAAGGTTGGCCACTGGCAGAGCCTGTGTGAGTTGTGCAATGTCACATCCTCTCCTGTGGTCTCCTGCTGCAGATGTGCTGTTACACTGGTGCTGAGCTGGGGGGAGAGAGCATGTGTATATATTTATATAGGTATCAAAGATGAGGGACATAGTTAGCAGATGTGTGTGGAGTGGAGTGCTAATGGTTCCGTGGTGTTTTTCCTGCAGCAGAAAGAAACTAATAAAACCTGTTCTCATTAAGATGATTTTTTTTTCTTTTTTTTTTTTTTTTTCTGCTGACATGCTGGCTGAAGAAGGTTTGGTATCAGCATTTTGTCAGGAAATGTACTGAATTGACAAGAAAGGAAATGTTATTATTTAAGTGTCCAAACCAAATAAAAGCAAATAAACACATTGCACAATAAATGCAAATAAATGCTATTGTTTTGTAAAGCTGAGGAGAATCCCTGTAAAATGAAGTCACTTTCATTCCATCTCATCTGTCTGCTTTGTTGAAATAGTGGCCTATGAAGAGAAAAAGGTTACTTTTTGAGATTTAATGCCCTGAAAATTTACAGGCTTGATGCTTAAGCAGTAATAAGTGAAGCATTAAGGCATTTCTTGGGGATTGATGACTGGCTGGGAGGAGTTGATGGCTTGAAGAATAGCTGAGGACCATTAACCTCCACTGGTCATTAATCTTCAAAGGCTGCCTTGAATACTGAGGTCGTTATTGGTATTAGAAAATAAATATTTGAGGAGGGGGAGAGAGGAGGGATCATAGAGACTTCTAAAATACACGATTTGAAAGGTTTTGTAGCTACCCTGTCATGCCAGGTGAACAGTCACTAATATTTTTAATCTGCAGAATTAATAATAGTTTTACATTTCGACTGCTGAGGTTACTTTTATTCACCAGTTCAGGCTGTAAAGTCCATTAACATCAGGATAAATACAATTTTAGAAATGGGAATGTAATGTGTGTACAGCTGCATGGTTAGGGCACAGATCATGTAGCAGTGCCTCTGACAGTGTTTGTGTGTTCCAGTGAGACTTACTGGCTGCCATTAAACATCCTCTGTTCTTCAGCCCTGCTCCCTATGTAGGCACATGGTAGGTACATGGTTGTATCTCCTTTCCCTGTCAAGGAATGTTCCTTTCCTTGACTTCGGTGTTCAGCAGTGGTATTCTTTGCAGAACAGCATGGTGTAGCACATTGTTTCCTGCTAGTCAGACTTGTTTTTTGTGTAAAGAGGTCTAGAAGTGGCCTTCTGTGTCTCAAATACAAGTGAAAATCAAGCTGGTAATGCTGCTGCTGTTGGCAATTTCTGTCCTTCAGCAGCAAGGCAGAGAACAGTGTCACGGGGAGTAGCGGATGCCCAGTGTGAACTGGAAACACATGCTTCTAGAAACCTCCAGTGTGCTGCTTTTACATGCTGTTTATGCAGCACTTACCACGTGAGGAGTATTTTGCATCTTTGCCACACTTTGTGCTATGAAAGGGGTGATGCTGGATAGTAATCAGCTCATTTTTATCTTTGTAAGGGTTATAAAACCCAACAAATCAACGTACAAAGCATTTTTTTGGTGGTTTTCCTCATCTTTTTGTTACATTCAGTATAGTTTGTTTTCTGGGTTGAGCTCTTCTGCTCTCATCTCATGTCCTGCTATCACAATGAGTTGTCAAGGGAGCAGCTGATGGATATGCTGATAACTCATCTGGGTTTTGTGTGTACAGGTTGCTGCTGCTTTTAGTGCTCATTGGGGTGATGCTGTGTCACTCTCAGTACCTTACATTATTCTTGACTTTAAATTACTACATTTTCCAAAGCTGATCACTAAAAATGTGGGTTCCTTTGTAGTAGGTGTCACCTATGGGACAATGTCTCCAGCCTTCTAAGGCTACTGAAGACCAGTAGAAGAATCTGAAGCAGTTTCTTTTACTAACAGGGGTAGTTATGCTGCTAGTGGGTTAGGTTTTGCTCACATCCAGCCTTCATTTAAGTCACTGAAAGATTCTCTGTGGATTCTGGGAAGCTCCAGACAAGGTTTTGGAGTGGCACACAAAGCTCCATGGCTCATTTTCTCCTTGTCTCAGCCCAGGAATCACCTGCTATGTCAGTAGGTAATTCACTCACTAAGAAAGTTTATGGCAAGTAAGGCAGGATGCTCAAAGCATGCAGTAAAAAGGATCACTGAGGTTTAACTTTGGGAGTGTTGCTTTATGTTTAGCAAAAGTTTGTACTTATGTAACTTAATGTCTGCATTTCTAGAGCATGCAGACAGAAATACTTGGGAATGTTGTTAGGGTTTGTTTTTTTGTTTTGGTTTTTGTTTTTTACTTTACATTATTCATAATACTTTAGAAGCTTGAAAGTAAAGCTTCTTTCCCTACTGATTTTTTTTTCTGTTTGGCAAACACTAATTTCTTCTTCACTCTCCGTGTTTCTAATGAACCCTGAAATTACTGTAGCCTCTTTTGTTTTCTTCTCAATGCACTGTCAGCATCAGGATTACATAATATGCCCTAGTTGTTTCTGTGACTTTGAGTGTATAGCCAGACAAACACTAGCTTTGATTTACTTACATGAAAAACTAAGTGTTTTTGTTATTAAGGTACATACTCGTTTTGTGTCAGGTCAAGGACCTGCCATTCCAGTTCTGGGGTTTGGAACTCAGTTTCCTTTTAATACTTTAAATGAGACAAATGTTTTCACAAGCTGTGGGTCAGCTATTCATCCAGCACAGACACAAAAACAAATGCAGGATTGCATCTGCCTGTTCTCCACCTGTAACTTGTTACACAGGGGAAAGCCAAGTAAAAGTTACCCTTTTACTCTTAACATAAAACCACATTTGTATCTGTCTTATGCTTAATATGTTAAGGTACATGGAGGTTATACAAACCCAAATCTGTATGTGATTTCTTGAGACAGATTTGAAGATTAGGAAGGACCTTTAGGGTCATCTAGTCTGACTGCCTGCAAACTCTTGACTAAAAATTCCTGCCTTGAGTTCAGAGTCCTGAGACTGAATTGGCATTTGTCTTTTTTAGAAGAAATTCACAGTGTGAGTATACGTCTGTACTTCTTTTAGGCATGTGTCTCACATACACCTGTAAGCTTTTCCCTCTTTTTATGCTTACACATTTAAATTTTTAAGAGTTTGTGCTTCCAGATCTGGTATGTTGTTACCTTCTTAAGTTTTTCGTATTTACTGTCAAAAGTTATTCTGCAATCTTCCATCAGTAGTGTAACAGATTAAGTCAATCACTTTTTGGAGATTCTCAGTAACTTTTCTTGTTGCTTTCTCTAACTCCCGTTTTCTTGCCAAAAATCTGAGAATGTGAGAATTCAACTCAGCCATTGCTTTGTATCCTTGTGTTTTGCACAGGAAGAAATGTCTCAAAACAAGAAACTATGTGGATAGCAACAGCAAAATGAAGTTAAAGACTTCCTTAGCAGTTATGTGTAGTACCATATTTGAAGGTGTGACAAAGATTCTGGAAGCCCTCTTACTAGTTTGGTTTGTAAAATCTACCTCTTCCAACTAAAATATTTTAAATGGAAGACTTTACCACAAGTGAAAGATGAATTAATCAATTTAAGCCTAAGGCAAGACAAGGTATATGTCAAGTTACAAGGTTTTGGTGAAAAGCTGTCTGCTTCTGTGGTTGATGTGTGCAAGTTGCATAGCAGGCTATGCAAGGAAATTGAAAACTTAGGAATAAATACGTGTCTGGTATTGAAAAGTGAATGAAACAGACCTGTACTGCCACTGAGTGCTCCCAGAAAAGACTTTTTCTCATAGAAATGAAAAATTAATGAGAAACGGGTGACAAACTTCAGCATCATGTTATACTGAAGGAAACTACTACCTGTAGCTTTTTCATAATTGGAAAACCAAAAAAGCTATCAAGAAATCAATAAGCTGATTCTTGTCTCTTGGTGTCTTTCAGTTGTATGCAGTGTTCATCTGTGTCCATGCTTATTTTTTTTCATACAAATGGACCAACATGCTTTTAGAATAATGCTTACAGATGCCATCCTATAGCAGTGAAGGCCTGAAAATAACCAGTGAGTGTACTGAGAATCCAAACACCCTGCTGGTATCTGTTTTCAGCAACACATACACTGAACTCTTGTAGAATTCTGTGTTTTAAGAGAGTTTATCCTGCCTCTGCTACAACCAGTGTGTTTTAGCTAAATGGAAATCCCAATGAAGGCCATTGTTTGATTTTGTGAGCTGACAATAAGCAAGTTCATAGCTGTTTGGATATAAAATGTTTGAAAGCATTTCAGTGCTGCCTTCCTGTGAACCATTATGAACTGGGAGCATTCACAGCTCTGCCATTAGATGGGTTTGGGGAATTCATTTGTCAAATAATGAATGTGTGGCTTAAAGTAGAGGCTGCAATTCCACTGTGATGGAAGAAGAGTTCAGACAGATACAAGTATGACTTTCAAGGCCTGGCTTGGTTTTGATTTCAAAGCCTGAAGAGTGAAAAATTACTTCAGAAGTATCTTTGTAACTCCTGCATGAATTTTACACCAAAGGGAAAGCAGCAGGCTCTCAACGTAGAACTGCTTCAGCATTTCTGCCTGTTCCAGTGTTTTCTTGGAAGTTATCATCACAGCTACAGCCATAAGAAGAATCATTGATATTGGATTTACTGGGCTACTGGTAGTCAAAGCTTAGCAGGTGATAATAGAGGCAGGTGATGGTGGTGATTAACTGGACCACAGATGTTTTGGAGGAAGGTAAATTTTATAGGAACTTGAAGTCCAGACCAGAAAATAACAGAGATGATGACATTGAACAAGTGCTCATTGTAAATAGGTGGATAAATAGGATAAAAGGAAATACATTAATTGCATGAGGATTAATGAAATATGAGTGTAGCTATATTATAGCACACCTGTTTACATTTGAATCCATTGCAAACCAGTTCCGTGAGAGATTTTTCCTGATCTCTGCTTCACTGAACATTTGAAAACATGTCTTAAAAATGAAGAATTTTAAATTTGTCTTTGGCTACTTTGTTGTCTAAACTTGGTTATTTGGACTTTGAGCAGGTGTTGGGTTTTTTGACAGGATGAATAAAACACTCCCATGTACAATAATCTTGCTGCTCTGCACTCACACATGAAAGAGTGCAGGAACTGGTAAATTGGATCATTTCAATACTGCTATATTATTGTTCCTTCTGATTTTTGTCGGCTCTAGCCAGTTAATTTGCTTTCTTTGGACCACTGATTGTGTGGCTGCTCACCTTTCTAGAGAACTTGTAGGTATTTTAAATGAAACCCTGAGACATTCACTGCTAGATATCTGCCAAAATGAACACTTACCCTTTCATTCTGCCTTTTGCTTTCGCAATCCGCTCCCTCGTCTTCTTAATCCTTGCCAATGCTTTTTCTTCCATATCAAGTTACTTCTTTGATAATCTTTTGCAAAGAAACCTTTACAAATGCTTGTGGATTTTAATTATAATGCATGAGTAGCCATAACATGCTGACACAGTTGATTCTTTCTTTAATTCTCAATCCCAAAGCCTCTTGATATATTGTTAATCAAATATTTGGGGTTTGTCATCCAGCTAGTTGAAAAATCAAGAAATGGGGACTGTAAAGTATTTGAGTACTTACGAGAGAAATGTACTGATTGTTTCAACAAGGACCTATCACACTTTTCCCGTGATTCTCATTTCTGATTTACATCAATTTTGTCTGCAGTAACGTGTGCCCAGAGTTGAGATTGGTAATCATCACATCTCTGAAATAGCTCTGATCATGTGCTCATGGAGGATTTTGGGAACAATCTATCTAATTCTATATGATCAGAATAATCCTAAATGAAAGGAGTGATAAAGTAATCACTGTGCCATTTACCTGGGCTTTAATTTGTTGAATTTTTTTATAAAAGTATATATTATTCTTTATGAAGTTTCAACAATGTTTCACTCTTTATTTTGGAATAAGGAAAAGAGTTTCTAACTCTAAAAAAGAGAATATTTTTCTTCATTGACAAGAATACCAATTTTCACTCTCAGGCATTTAAGGTGAGAAGGAATTACAGGCATGTAATTCATGGAACAGATTTTAAAGGAAAGATTTTTATTTTTCTTTTCAACTCCGTGAAAGTCTTTGGCAATTTAGATATGCTTCTTATTTGGATCAAAATTGAAACTCTTCAGAAGTTGTATAGGGCAAAGACATTTTCTTGATACTTCATTTTTGATACTTCTTAAATTTTTCATCCAGGTTGTTTTTAGGTCTGAAAAGAATCAGCATTTCAGCAAACACCAGGGAACAGCCCATTGGTTTTTCTGCAAGGTGTAAAATACAGGACTTTTTCTGTCTTGAAACAAAGTTTTGAAACCTTGCCCAGTTGTTTGTGGAAAGAATTAAATTCTTAGGCTCAAGTTGAGTCAAAAGAGTTTGCCAGTCTACAACTGGCAAAGGATAATAAATGAGTATATCTGTCAGCTGCAGACACTGAAGACAAATGACAAAGTGAAACTTTGATAATGAATGTATTATTTTCTGTTGTTATTCAAGAATCAGTCAACCTCATGGATTATAAAGTTAAATTGTTTCTTCTCCTTTCCCACTCCTCTTTCCATCACAGCAAGGAAAGCTAGTTTGCATTATTATAAGTGAGTTACAGGTACCTAAACAAAGCCATTGATTTTAAGTTCCTGTATTAAACTTCTGGAGCAATACTGTATTAAACCTGTAAGAAAATTGGTGTCTTGTTAGTTTGAGGATTAACTATAATGAAAAAGAGCATTTAGAAAGAAGTGGCATCATGCTATTCAAGTCTAGGTCTTGACACATCTTGTTTTTACTTAATTGTTTGTATTCCTGGGTTTTGTTTGTTTCTTCTACCAGCAAGAAGTTTTTTGTCTCTGAGAGATGTCACTTGTGCAATATTCCTGAGTATTGCTTTTATTCTATTTGAATGTAATGAGCTTGTAAAGATCTTGAAAAAAATACTTCTATTTAAGTGGAGTAAAAAAAGCCTGCAGATGCTGCCATTATATTCAAAACTGTATTCAAGCAGTTGGATTACATACCTGGCCTATTATTGATTTAATATAGCATTCATACAAAGAATTTAATCTTTTAACATAAGCAACATAGTTTGCTCTGTCTTCTCATTGACTCCTAATTGTTGCATTTTGGAAGAGGAAAATAAGGTTCTGCAGGAAGTGTAACCATACAGTCTTTCATTTCTAAACATCTATTGATATGGAAAGCAAACTATTCTGGCAAATTTTTTAAGCCTGTGAAATTAAATAAGCTCTAATGAATATATTTTTGTATCTGAAACTCAGCCTTTATTTTTTCACAGTAAGACAGGATTTCAAGCAGTTAATTCCAGTGACAATTTTTCACAGCTTGAGAGTTACCTTCTTTTTACAGAATTAGTCTTAACCCATGGCCTTTCACATTTTACCCACTCATGCAGGCAGTTTTCAATTAATAAGAGCTCTGGCATCTTAGCAATGAATATAGATAGGGAAGCCTGCAATTAATAGATAACCTGAAACAATAGTTTTAATAGTCCACGATGGAGTTTATTTAATACATAAGGAGATTTTCTCACTTAAAGAATAAGTGAATGTGTGTGAGATTACCAGCATGCATCAGGGGTGTGCCATTGTCTGGACTGAAAAGAGCCACGCATCTGTAGATAGTTGATAATTCAGATAATTATTCATTTATGTGTAACTGACGATTTCATAAGAGAGGGGTGCAAGTTTGGGGGTTTTATTTTGTCTGAATTGGATAGGAAAATGATTAATTAGAGAGCTGTATTTCGTGTCAAGTTGTGAATAAATATGTTTAGCATTCGTATGGTTGTTTACAAACAGGAAACCCAAACTGCTTGCCAACAGTTTGATTAAAAAAAATAATCATTCAGTTCATCACTAATTCTCAGTAGAAAATATCTTTAGAATTGTGTAGTTTGGCACTTTGTAATTAAATTCTTCTAAAACATTTTAATTAGGCAGAAGTAAACCAGAATCTTTTTGTCTGCTCTTTGTAAATGCCCTAAGGTGTCATGGAGGTGAGAGATGTTGAGAGTGCTGCAAAGCTATTGGCTTTTGAAAAGTACCTAGCTTGGGGATTTTTGGTGTGTGTCTATACTTCATGGCCTTATCATATCAATTCACACATTCAATAAACTATTCTTCAAATAAAATTCTGCAGCTATGTTTTGGGTGCCTTAAAGTCCAAATGTGGTGGGATACTTTACACAGATGTCTCATAAAAATGTGTTTGTGATATTTTCCACACAAAAAAAAAAATAAGGGCCTTCTGGAGCAGTGACTTGCAGCAAAGGTATTCAGTTTGTCCATCATATTTTTTTCAAGCACCACTGAGAACCACAGAGTTCCCATCCCTTTCAAGGATGGATAAGATCTTCTGAGCATATCTCCATGGGTTAGCTGCTTGTTTTGTAGAATTAAAATCTGTCTCTCTTTAGGGCCAGTGCTGGTGAGAATATAACCACACATCTCTGTGGTGGGTGGCTGCAAGTGCCTGCATTCATCTAAAGTGCTTTCTCGTGGAGGTGAATTGTAACACTGAAAAAACAACTCCAGTGAATTAAGAGGCAATAGCCTGAAGTGCATGTGGATTTGCTTTCAGGGCCAGTATATTAGTTCCCAGCAGAACTACTGTCATTTTTCAGCTGCTGTATTAGGTTAATTGCTGTTACAATCCAGTATCATTATTGTTGTTGTTACTGGTAGTATTTCTCCTTTGGTATTGGCTCTTGATGAACCAGGACTTCATGGAGCTGGACAGTATATCAATGAAGCATAAAAATGAAGTGTAATCCAAGGAGCTGACAGGCCCAGGATATGACTTTACATTAGCTGACATTATAGCTAAGTCATACTTGGTGAAAAGGCAAGGTCTGTCTTTCCATTCATGCTTGAGTGGAATTAAAGCCAAAGCCATTACAGGAATCTTTGCCCAGACATTCCAGTAGCGTCCAAGATGGGAAATGGAAATAGAAAGCTATGGTCACAGGCATTTCAGATTGCCCAAAGTCTTGGCTTTGTCAACCCATGAGGTTTTTGTGAGGTTGTGGACAATGTGACTAAATGTTGTCAGTGGAATGGCACCGGGAAATTTCATTGGAAAGCTTCAGAGAAGGTGCATTTAGATGGCTGTTTAAATTTAGCTGGTGGCTGCCATCAACTGGCAGGACAATCTAAGAAGAAACCTGTTGATGCTTGAAAAGTGAGGATGGGAATGAGATTACCTTGGACCATAAAGGGCCTTGAAAGTGAAGGCAAGGCAGACTGTGGCTCAGCGTGAAACACCCTCTTGGAAACGTTTTTATGTAATCTCTCTTTCAGGTTCTCTTTAGCTACTACTGTGCTTAAGTACTTAAAAAGTAATTAACAAAATCTACATTCAATACATGCATTAAACTGTTTCTGCCTGCGTTAATTTCCTCGCTTATAACCATTTGTATTGTTTTCTTTTGAAATATAGGCTTTGAATTCTTTTTTACTTTCACAGCTTAGCCCAGATCATGATTAGTTCTTGGTGCTGTGTATATCTGAGAACAAGGTGTGTTTTTCAAGTGATGAAATAAGATTCTGACAAGGAGAAATTTTTCCTTTCCATGGACCATCCAGCAGTGAAATTAAAAAAAAAAAAAAGTCTTCACAAGAATATTTAAACTTTTAACTTTTCTTCTACCAAATTGTAGGCTAAGTAATCTGCCTTGGATGTACTTGCTTATCTGAATTTGAGATCGAAAGGTATGAGACACTGCTGGACTTACCTGTTTGCTTAGCATTAGCTATTACAATGGAGTTTTTCACTATAGTAAGGTTATGAAATAGTTTTTTGTTTAGGAGTTACCTCTCGACTTGTATCTTTGGATTACTATATCAAGAAACTACTGTTAAGTTGCAAATATAATACAGTATTGATCACTGCAGAAAATCTGAGTGTAGAAAAAGTCTGCTACTGAAGCCAAGTGACAGCTTTTCAGTATGTGATAGATGGGTGATTTTATAACTGAATATTTCCTGGGTATTGGTTTGCTTTCATCATGCTTAGTTTCAGGGGTTATGACTGCATACATTTGAGGCTCATTCTGACATTTGTTGCAATTTAACCTGGGAGTTTTAAATCATAACTTTTTTCTAATTCTCACTGAAGTGAACAGGTATCAGAGAGAGACATTTTGTGAGATGTATATATTTCCCTTGACCATACTGCAAAGCAAAGGACTGTGGCTAACAGAGACACCTACAATTCCATGTGTCATTCTGTGCAGAACTGGGTTGAGATACAAGAAGCAGGCTGTGATTTATATGCATCTTCTGTTAATTTTAATGCATATGACTCCCCATGGCTGCCTTGAGCATCTCAACCTTGATTAATCTAAAGTTAAGTTCCTTTATGCTGTCTTATCTGTGATTGTTTTATGCTCACTCCATCTGTTTCTTAATGTAGCTCTATGACTTCTTTCACAGTTCAGATTTGCTGATTATATCACTTTGGGGTTGTGGCTAAAACATTCAGCTCTGTTTTTATTACAAGATGCTTTGATAAATTGGTGAAAAGTGGCTGGTAGATCATTATCGAATAATTATTTCTCTGAAGGTGATTCATTTCCCTTTTTTGATGCAGAAAATATGTGAGGAAAAGTTTATTGAAAATGAAGATGATAGTTAAAATTATTAGGAGGAGTAAAGTGCCATTACTGATTTGTACTTGTCAGAGTCAGGCCACATTTTTTCCCCTTGCTATAAGGAAAACAATGTCAAGTTGCATTTCATGATTTTGCAAATAGAAAAAGAACATAAAAAGTATGTAGAACTCCTTTGTCAAATCCTGAGTCATTCCACTCTGCAGTAATACAGTTCTTAGCTTAGCATCCTATTTGTGGGGATTTTATGACTGGTCATTCATTTTTAAACTGTCACCTTTTTTTTATTATTATCTGTTTGTCTTTTAGTTTCAATTACTTTATATAAACCTTGCAGAAGATCAAGATCATTAGCTGACTTTGTTACTCTGAGCTGAATGTCTTTAATAGATAATGCCAGAGTAACCAGTCTTCGGAAGGGTTATTTCTGGAACACAAGCAGGTTCCCAGAGAAGAGCACAAGAGGACAAGTGTGTGAGGGTTCTTTCCTGATATACTCCCTCTGCTTTGTACTGATCTTTGATATGCTTGTATTTATGAATGGCTTTCCTTCCATGAATTTGTTACTGTATATTTTCAACTCACATAAGCTTTTGACATAAACAATATCCCGTGGCAATGAATTTCACACAGTAACTATATGCTGTATTTAAAAATAACAGTAAAAGGACCCCTTTTGTATTTCTACCGTCTCTGGCATTATAAGAACTAAGGACTAGGAAAGAACATTACCTGGAGGCAGGTATAAAATGTTTGCACCCTCTTCCTTTTTGCTTCAGCTTTCCTAAGATCAAAAGTCCTCATTTATTTAGTCCTTCTATATACAAAGCTAATTCAGTATCTTTGCCACTCTTCTTTGTACCTTTCTCAGTTTTACTGTTCCTATTTTGATTTACTTATGTGTTAGTAGTTAGATTATTTTTATGTGGTAATGATTTGGTACCTAATGAGCACAGTAATTCATATTTTTGATGACTACAGCATTACCATAAAAGAAAAAAACAACCAAAAAAAAAAAAAAAAGTTTTAATTATGTGGGGATTTCAGACATGTATATGCAGTTCAGTACCCATGACAATGCATTTTTATCCTTTAATTAAGCTTTTTGAAGTACAGAATTCCTTTTAAAAAGTTTCTATTGTCTCTAAGAAAAGCACTGTGACCTAGATAGGCAAGTCTGTAGCATTGCATTTTCTTCTGTATGGGGAATACATGTCAGAGATGTTTCTTAGGTGACAAAATAGGAAGATTCCAAGTCTTTCTAGAGCACAAGAATAACTGTTCTTTATCTCTTTTCTCCCTTGTGATGGGTATGATCACTTAGTATTTTGATACTCTAGATAAATATAGTCTTTATATTTCTAAGGCTATTTCTAAAGAGGAAATAAAAATAGGTTTTGATGACTGTTGGTTTCAGGAAATAAATCCCTTTCCATGATGGCTTGAAAAGTGGTACTTGGGCCTGTCTCTTACCCAAAACAAGATGTAGAGCTGAACATGTAATGATGGAAGAAAGAAATTACAGATGCCTGTGGTGCTGTGGAGTCTTATGGTGTCAATCTTGCAACATGTGGAGTTTCTCTGAAAATTCCTGCTCCTAGATTCCTCTGCCTTCTATAAAAAGAAGACAAAATTTTCATGTAGAGTTCCCAGCTTTCAATATAGGGAGAACATTAGAGTCTGTTTTAAAGATTAAGATGATTTTTTTTTCTTGTTCTCCAGAGCAGAAATGCCAAGTCATAATGATTGACTTTGTCTCTTCTTCTTTTAATAGCACTTCTTTTCCCTATTTTTTCCTGGGAATTAGCAACATTCATCAGACTCTTTGCTAACTTTGTATATTCGGCCATTCCTTTATGTCCTAATTTTTCATTCTGTTGAAATATTTCTGATGCTTAATTTACAAATCATTGTCATTGTTACTTTTTTTTTACTCCTGTTTTTATTTGGGGGCTTTTTTTGTTTGTTTGTTCATTATATGAGAAGTATTAAGTATGATCATAAAAGGACCTTTTAATTTTGTACTTGAGATTTTTTTTTCTGGGCACAATTCTTACTGTGAAGTCTCACAGGTCTAAAAATTTCCAGGCCAAGAACAGACCTGACAAAATGTTCTGCAATAGTCATTGCTCTGAAAGTGGCCATTGACACATACTTTAGAGAAAGGTGTAATCATGTTGCCATGAACAAACATCAGTTTGGTTTCTTGCAGGATAAATTAGTTTTTACTGTTTCTAGATAGTAGATGAGAGATGTTTGAGAGCACAAGCATGAGATTTGGATACCTAGAAGACCTGTGAGTAATCTCATCTGCCATTGATGTGCCCTTTTTTGGAGAGTGGCTGTATTCACACAGATCTTGCTGTCACCCCAGACCACTTCAGTTAGATCAGCTGCTTTGATAGGCTCCCATGTGCCTTATGAAAGCTACATAGGTGTTGGAAGGAGACTTAAGAAAGAAATACAGAAATTAATGTTTTAAAGTAGTTTTAAAATGACATGGGGAAATAGAATCATAGAATCAGTGTGGTTGGGAAGGACATCTAGGATCATCAAGTCCAACCTTCATCCTGACATCTCTCTATCCACTAGACCAGAGCCTCAAGTGCTACAGCTACTTGTTTTTTAAACACCTCCAGGGATGGTGACTCCACCACCTCCCTGGGCAGCCTCTTCCAGTGCCTCACCACTCTCTTAGTAAAGAATTTCTTCCAAATATCCAATGTAAACCTCCCCTGATGCAACCTGAGGCCATTTCCTCTCATTCTATCATTAGTAATTTGGGAGAAGAACATTTCATGACAGAGTCTCAAACATCCACTTCAAGACTGAAGATCTTAGAGATTTTGGTTTTTGGTTTTTCTTCCCTGAATTAGGAAGTAACCCTCTGCTTACAGTAAGGCACATTCTGGCTGGACTTACGTTAAAGTCAAACGAGGGGCAGCAGGTAGAGAGACCTTTCCAAATGTATAATGCACACACTTTTCTGACTGTTCAAATAAACACGAAGGCTTGAACCTAGTCATTAAATTAATGGCTCTATATAGTCAAGCCCTTTTGTTGATATTTGTGATTGTATCATTTCATACTATTGTGTTTGGTCATTTTCCAAGTGTCTGGAAGACCACCCTGTACTGACCAGAGCAACTTGCCATTTGAATAACTCACCTGACAGCAACCTCTGCTGTGGATTCTGTACCAAACCAGTTCTGGTTTGATTGTATACTTTGTTTTATGAGGAATATTGCTTTTTTTTTTTTTTTTTTTTTTTTTTTAGTTCAAATGATTTAAAAATCATTTGGCCTTTTGCCTTTTAACACATCATAAAGTATGATGAAACTGCACAGATGCACCTCAGGGCATAGCATGTTGCTGGACTAACAGGAACACATGCTACCTGTTGTATTGCATTGCTTGAATGATGAGCACCTTGCTACATTGCTTTTCAGAAAGCTGATTATGGTTTAGAAAAAATCTAATTTGAACTTCAGGCACCAAGAATGTTAGAGAAACTGTGCTATGTGCCTTTGATTGAGAAATTAATCTGAAGTGCAGAGGTAAAATTCAGCAAATATTGGATCAATTTTTATAGACTTTGTTGTGGAAGAAGTACTTGCAGTCATGCTACAGTATAAACTATCATGGATGAGTGGATTTGGAGGGTGTCTATAACTTATCATGCTAATATGGGACAGTCTAATAACATGAATTCACTAAGTACTTATTAACCAGTGCTTATGGTGTATGCCTACAAGAGAGGTGATGAGGGTGCATCTTGGTTTTGCTAGAAGACCCACAAATCAGACCTAAACTTTACAGCTACCCTTAGTTCTGGGTGCACGAAGAGGAAATTGAAAGATATCTGAAATACAGCACTCTCATGTGACACAACTGATCATGTGTGGTGTTGTGCTCCTGTGATATGTAGTCATTTAGATAGTCATCATCCCTTAATTTTATGTTTTTTCTGTGTTCTGATCTACTGATCCAGGGGCTTGTTCTTCTTGAAGCTCAGATATCTAATTGATAGTCAGAACTAATTTATGTATATTTATTCCTTGCACACATGATCTGATGGATAGAAGATTTTCCTTTCATATTAGCACCAAAAGTACAATTGTTGTAGCAACTACAGCTACACTTTGTCTCCAAAACAGTACTAAAAGCTGTTGTCCTGATTATCATATAAACTTCAGAATAGGACTTTTTGATCTCAACATTATTTCTCTCTCTTCCTTTATTCTTGTGCCTTTTTAGCATAAATAGGGACTACATTAGGATGTGAAAGAACATGTCCACATGTTGCAGGCACTACTTGCCTCCTCACCCTGTTTTCTGTAGGACTAATTAGCTCACCCTCTGGATTGTATTAACATGGTGTATATGGTTTCTGGACAGGAGCTGACTGATGTCCTGGTGTGTTGTCAGGTGGTAGCACAGGCATAGAATGCATGTGACAGTTTGCATCTTCATAAACACATCTGAAGTGTGATCCCACACCATGAGCTGCACAGGAGTCATGGCATTCTTGGGATGCTTGGGATGACCGTGTGTGTGTCAGGCAGAGCGCGTGTCCTTCACATGAGGAAACCCCAAACTGGTGCCATGTGAGAAGTGTCTTACTGGAAGGTAATATGTGAAGGTTCCTGAGGTCATGTTGCTTTCTTCAATGATATTTTGGAATTTGAAAGAGCCTGTGTGCCTAGAATTGGCATAGTTCCCAATTCCAGGACAAAGATGTTGCTGCTGGTCTGTCCTGAGAGCTATCATTGGTATCAGAGAACACCAGAGCTCTCCCTGCTACAGAAGCCTGCTTACCTGCATGTTTTTCTTACACCATCAAAGGGCCACAACCTGAACCTGTTTAGCTGTGGATTGTTGCTGAATCATTTTCAAACCAGCAAAAGCCAATAAAATTGTACCCTCTTCTAGATCCTAAATTTGCTGTAATCAGGAAAGACTGGAAACTGTCACCTGACTTAGCACATCAGAAACTGGAGCTACAGCGTTCTGATTTTGCAGAAACGTGTAATCTGGGACTCTGTGTAGCACCAAAGGAGTCTCATTTCTTGAAAGGCCCAACTCCAGTGCCCAGCTGGTACACAGGCCAGATACTGCCATCTCATCAGCCATTCAAGGAAAGGGCTTAACAGACAACTGGATAGAGAAGAAACAGGGTGTTTGGTTTCAATGAGAGTCACATTCCTAAGGAAACTCTTGAATACTGGCCTAAAAAAAATCCTTAATCTGCTTGTTAGCCAGTCACCCCTGATAGAAACATCTGAATTTTGTCTTGGACACTCATTGGAGTTCCTTTCCTGCTGTGACATAAGTTTGTATTGCTAGTGAGGTTTAAACCTTGACCTGCTTTAGAATAGGATAAAACATTCAAGTTGCACTGTTTAAGTAATTTTTCACCTGACTGCAAGCTTTTTCTTGCTTTGCTTTTTTTGTTAATTCAACCTCTTTAAATTTGTCACCTTCAGACTTTCAAATTTCATCGCAAGGAGGCAAAATAATATTTTGCACCATTTTAGTAGTTTGGCTTTAAGTAGACAGAATAACCCTGCTTTTCTTTCCAAGGGGATTTTTATCTTCCTTTTCCACATTGAATTGCACTGTCCTCTAGTGGATATTTTAAGCAATTGGTTTTGTGTTTATAAATCTTTCATGCTGAGCTTACTGTATCACAGCAATCTTTATTTTTAAATGAACCATAAATGTTGTCTGATCTAAAAAGCCAGAGGATTAGAGTAATATTTCAAAACTGGATAAGAAGTTGTTACATTTGACCTGCGGTCCAAGTTATAATAATATAGAGACATTTTAAAACATATCTGATTTATCAGTTGGAGCACAAAGATATAGAGTGAAGATGCAAGTGTAAGGCATCTGTGTTTTATTACATTTTATTATATTGTATTGAGAGTTGGAGATAATATCCTGCTTTCACATTGCCACAGATTTGGTAAACTGAGAATGAAGGAATGAATAATAAAGACCAATGTAGTATCAGGAAGGATTAAATGCACCTTACTAAATTCAAAGTGAAGAACTATTGTACTGGTTTGAGTCAAAGCAGAACTAATTCAGTTCAGTGATTTTACTTTTCATCTCAGTCTCTTCTTCTAACTCATTGCAGTGTCTGAAGTTAACTCTGCATTTTCACGGGCAGTGGCTGCTTCTACCCCATATTTAGTTAGCAGCAAGGTTTGGTGTGCAGACTAATGCCACTGCTGGGTCTTGTGCACCACATTGGGGGTGCAGAAAGTAAAAGGCTGCACCTGTAGAAAGGAGGGGACAGGACAGGTGACACTGAACTGACTGAGGAAGGATTCCATCCCACATACATTGTATTCAGTACAAAGCTGAGGGATCATGAATGTCTACCTCTCTTCAGTAGCTGGCATCCAAGGTAGACTCTGCCCATTCTGCCTTTTATCCAGTTCCAGAATTCAGCTTCTGAATCCAGTTCACATCTGCTGCTGAGTTCAGTATGAGACTTGCCTAGTGCTTACTTCAAAGCATCAGTGGTGACAGGGCTGTAATTGCCATCAGGGGGATGGGGTTAGATATCAGTTTTGTATATATTTGTACAGATTTCATTTTACTATAATTAATTAAAGCTGCTTTAGATTTCTTTTCCAGTCCTTAAATATCTCTCCCTTATCCCATTTCTCTTCCCCTTTGGGAAAGGAGAGGGGTTTAACAGAGAACATCTCTCATTAATCTAGTGACTGTCCCATCTCTAACCATTATCAACTATGCATCACATTGTACCCAGTGCTTTGTATTCTTTTCCTTAGTGTTGCCACCAACCTCTAGGGGCATAGGAGATAGATCCTGGACACAAGAATATTTGATTTGCAATCCAGGTAAACTCAACCATCTCCAAAGGCTTTGGAAAATGTCATCACCTCTCTACCTCAGTGTCTGTGCCTTCAAAACAGATAACAAGGGTGCCACTTCTCACTTTTGAAATGCCTTGCTTGCCTTTAGCTAATTAAATAGATGTTCCTGAAATTCTCCAGTCCTGGTAAAATTATGTTCATGTAAAAGCATCTTGCCTTCCAAATCTCTGCAGTTATTTGTGGTGCTTTGCTATTGATAAAGGTTCCCACAGTCCTCCAGCACTGCAAGAAAGAAGCTCTTGCATGTCACTGTTATGAAGGCCAGTGGATCTTTGCAAGACCAACCTGGGTATTTGATATTGGAAGTGGTGAATAACCTTCTTTTTACCTGGGATTTACCTGGGATTCCCTGGGAATTTGGTGCTGAGCCTCTCTGAAGATCAGAATGGGAATATAAAAGTCTGAAGTGATAATGCCTGTAAAGCTTGTTTATGTTTGCAGTACTAGATGTCTGGATCCAGCTGTGGGTTACAGCCCCTTTACTTTCCTCCCATGAGGTGGGAATCCTCAGTGCTTGTGTCCCAGCATCCTACTGCATGAGCTTCCACATATTCCTTGACATGTTTGAGCAATTTTTGATACCATCCTTCCTCTAGTGCTTATTATGTTGAGGGAAGGAGAAACAAATGCTTGTGTTATGTTGCTGGCTTGCTTTTCTTATTTTCTGGCAAACTAATGATTTAGTTTGGTAAAGGAATGTGTTTTTGCAGACACAAAATTGCACTCTGCTTACCAGAAGGACTGGGAGACATAAAACATTTTATAACCTCAGAAAACCCTAGAAGCCTCCAGGTACCAGGGTATTTGCCAGCTGTACCATGCAAACCCTCTGTCTTCCATGTAGCTGTGACCTGTGGCACCCTGGAGAAGAAAACCTGACAAATATAGTCTGCTTCATAGTATCTGGGTATACTTTGAGCTGATGAAAGAGTTGAGGGTGATCAGTAAGTGAATTCAGTTAGTTTGAAATATAAAGGTGTTTTTCCAGATTTCAATCAAAGCTGTGAGCCAGCTCTTTGCAAGTGTAGCTTTTAATTTGCTGCAGATGTACTTTTACTGACAGTTGCTGAATAGCTTGTTTTCAGCTAAAATAAATGGATTGAGCTTCCGAGCAATTTATAGCAAGGTCAGAGATTGTATTGGTGATTTTATAATAATATTTAGGGTTCACTCTGTGAGCATTCATGCATCTATATGTGCATATAAGGGAAAAGATGCATAAAAAGGCACAAGGTGGACATCTGACACTGCTAATAGGTGGAAAACTGTTGCAAGTCTTTCCTGCTGTCATCAGATGAGATAATGTGAGTTTGTTTTGGGGTTTTTTTAAGAGTTTCTCATAAAAATACACGAACAGAAACTTTGATTAAAGGGATCTGAATGTTGGAATAATTATGTTTTTGAGCTAGGTTTATGTCAGCCATCCTGAAATCTTTTGTTAGAAAACATATTTTAAGAGACATACTTTAAAAAACAGACACATGTTCCAGTACACATTTTCAGTAGTATTCAGAGGAGATCTCCACTGTATAATGATGGTCTTGGTGATTCAGGGTTTGATTTTTATTGGATTTTTATTTTCTAATTGTATTTCCTGCCTCACATTTTTGTACGTAACTAATGTTCATTCTGATCTTAAAAGGCAATAGTTAAGAAAGTAGTTTCACAACTGGCTTAAATAATCCCACTTTATCCCACACCCTAAGAGCACACTAGGGGTTGTTCCTTGCTTCAGGGCCAGTGTTCATGCATCTACAGGTCAGTCAGGTCCAGGAGCTGCTTTTGCATCCACACGTCTCAGATGCTAATATGAGCACAGGAGAGAGCTGTTCATGTTTAGGGGGAGGGACAGGGAAAAAAAAGAGAGCTTCTTTGCCCTTCTTCAGGTCTTCTTCAGATGATTATGAAACCTCAGCCTAAGTGAATGTGCATCCATGTTTGGCTTTCTGGTTTGTGTGAGATTCCCTGGTTTACATTGTGTGAAGGATTTGCCACCTCTTCAGCATGTTGTTCTCCTAAGCCTCTCATCATTGATCTCTGCTATTAACGAAGGTGGAAAATTAAATAGAAATAACAACTTGCAAGTGTCAAGTTTTTGTCCTGCCTCTTTGTGTACAGAACTCATGGTGTTAGTGCAGGCTCTGAAGGTCAGCAGCTCAAATGCAATGGCTGCAGACAGTGAGACGTCCTGTGTATGGATTTATAAATGGGCTGTAGGAAAGGTGGGATGTTTTATGGGTTGCTGCCTCTCTTCATCTTGAAGTGTGTGATGATCAGATGCCAGCATGCATTTTGTTAAAGCTAAGAACATTTTAGAGGAAAAAAAGCATATAGTAAATCTGCACACACTATATATTTTTTGGAGTGCAGGCAGGTATGCTGCAGCTGCTTCTGCTGCACCTAAAATGCCCTTTGCTGCATGGCTGTGGCAGTGACCCAGTATAATTCTAACAGTAATCTCCTAGCACCATTACTTCAGTTAGCACACAGGTACACTTATTTGGGTGGGGGGTTTTTTGGTGCTCAACATTCAAAGCAGAATTGAGGGCTTTGCCAAGGCTCACTTTAACAAAAAGTCACTGTAAATTAAAACTGTTATCTTTATTGTTAAAGCAACATAGATTTTATCTAGATATAGCTATACATAAATAGATCTAATATATTTTTATAAAGAGAGAAAAAGTTATCTGTGTGTCTGCATATATACTCAAGTAGTCTTTAGGAGCTGTGGGATTAATAGCTGTCCCAGTATTTGTGAAGATTCAAAGCCCCATCCAGCATGAAGACAGCGATAATGCAGCACTTGCTTTAGTTTATCACTTTGCTTCCCCAGCACTGGTGCTTAGACCTGGCAGACTGGGGGTTGTGACCATCATTGATGTGTCTTCAGGCTCTTGTGGGTTCCCCTTTTACTTTGAGGGAGTCCATAATCGGTTGCTAGTACATTTGATGGTGATTTCACAACTATCTGTTGTTTTGGTGGATGTACAGTTTTCTTTATCTGCCTTAGTAATGTTGCAGAAATACAAAAATAATTTCATACGGCATGTTGTTGGGTCAAAATGGTTATTGGAATAATAATAATAATGCTATCAAGTAACCTGTCTTATATGTAGATAGCTTGCCCTCTCCTTAATATGTCTAATAGTCCATATGCATTAGATGCTGAGCATGTTAATATGTAATGGCTCTGCTATACAATGGGAGGTTTATTTTTGTTGCAGACTTAAATAATACGGAGATTGTGCATTCTCTGTGCACATGAAATACTGAAAACCTTTTCATCCATCTACTGGGTCTGAATGTTAAAGTTCTTTCAGCTGTAAATGCAAGATCTAGTCAGGCTACAGAAGCATATATAAACAATGTTCACAAATTTCAGCCGAGTTAAAATGAATCTCAGCATCATTTGGACTGATCTTTTGGCTTATTTGGAAGATTACCATAAAACCCAAGATTGAATTCTTTACCTGATTTGGTTTCTTATTGATTGAATCCTTTTAGACTCCTCTCTAATTTAACAGTGTATTTTTATTAAAGCCAAGCATACAAACATCAATTATCCAAGCTGCATCTAATTTCTTTAAACTTTTTTTTTTTCCTTTTGCTGCCAATGGATTAGAAGGCCTGATTAAAATTCAGCTTGAAAGCTAAAATGCAGATCCTTAAATGAGTATGTCTGCGTCAGGAATTAAAATATCTGTACTGGGCATAAAATCCTCCTCCTTATCTCTAATAATGTAAACACACTTGGTTAAGTTGATCTGTCACATGCCTGGTGCAATGTCCCTGAATTAGCAGCACATATTAGAAAGGGCATAATGGTGTCTGTGACTTGTCCCACTGTTAGAATCCATTACCAGTATATTTTAACATCAAAGGGCTTATCATATATATCTCTCTACCATAAGAGTTGATGTTATAAGAGTGTGAAGGGCTCCGTTTTTTACTTCATGTGGTTTTACCTCTTCACACAAAGAATGTTTGTATGTGCACATGCAAGGCAGAGAAGGGGTCTTCTAAGGTTTCCCTCTTGGTAGTTTCTACTGAGTTAAGGATTCTGTAACAATGCAAAGGTGAAATAAATATCACTGTGACATCAGTGATTTAATAGCCAGAAAACCCTAAACTGGTAAATTTATGCAAGTAGCAGGACATTAAAATGTTGGCCTATGTCTAAACTATATAAAAGAGTTGTAAACCCAACTAAATTGTATGTTCTGACTTGATTGGATTGATAATTGATACCTAGGGTGCTCTGCCTGTGGTGAGGAAGCCACATGATGAGCCCCTTGCAGCGTTTCTGAACTGAAGCAGTTGGTGTTGTTTGTACCAACTCATCCTACCATTTCAGTGGGAGAAATGTGGATATTGGAATTTTTAAGGGAGTTTATTACTAATTATTGCTCTCTTCATATAGCATTAGAGATGTTTTGTGCTTTCAAAAGGCATGTGAGAATTCTGTTTATAGTATTAGGATGCCTAGAAGAGTGAGCAAATCTTAACTGGATGACTCCACTGCAGTTAGAGGAGACAAGTAGCAGGGGCTGGCAGCATCACAGCACATCAGAGCTAGGTGGAAGAGCTGGTGTCCAATAAACTTGAGAGGAGGTTCCACTTTTGGGTGGCACCATGAAAACACTTTGCACAGGAAGGAGCAGCAGGTATAGATGAGATGTCGGTGAGGTGGTCCCATTGCCATCTTCATTTTCTGACTGTTGTGCTTGCACTGCAGATTGTTGGTGTCATGTGGACACTGCATATGCTTCTACTAAGTTATGTTTTTGCAGTCTAGGGGACTGATTAAGGAGTGAGGTGATTTTCTTCTGGAAAGTAAAGTGTTGAGTTTATTTTTTATTGCTGCATTATGGATGGCAGTATTATCAACAGCAGTGAGCCTTCAGTCTGTGCGTGTGACTGCACATCACAGAAGTTAATTGTCACGTTTTGTCTGCAGAGAAATATTAAACCTGATTGTGCAGAGCTATAAATGTGCGTGACTGCAGGGAATTTTCTTGGTGCTGACTTGAGTCTGGATACCTGGTGGACAAAGTGAACCTGTTCATCTTGTGCAATGAGTTAAACTTAATTGTGGTTGACATCGTGCACAAGTGAAGTCCAGTGATATTTCATTCTATCAGACCTAATCCCCTCTTTATCTTGTTGTTTTTCGAGTCAACATGATTCTAGCAAAACTTTTTTTGTGACACTCAGTGAAGCTTATTGCAGAGTACCCCCAGTGTTGTGGATTAGCCCCACTGTGGAATGAGAAATAGCACAGCTTCATCTCTACAGTGTCCCTTCCATTTAATCAACCATGGTGGGAAGCCTGGTACAGGAACCTGGGTTCAATATTACACTACCTTACCAAGTAGAAAGAAATTGTATTGATATCTTGTATATATTGATGTCTTGTGTGTTGTGAAGGGTAATTTAATTGTGAATTGGGTGCAGGAATTTAACTTTCCAGAAACTGATAAATCGTTTTTTTGAGGTTATCCGTTAATCTGTTGTAATGAATGATCTTCATTACATGCTTCCCATTGTTAATTATAAGGAATTTTTACTCCTCTTTATCAAGTCAGAGCAAGTATATTACCTTCTCCTCTGTCTTGCTTTATGGTGAAGTGTGTATCCAGATTGCTTTGTGAAGTGTCCACATGAATATTTCATTGCATGTGCATCCACACATTGATACACTGGTTTTTTTTCTGAGCTTCAACCTCTGATCATTATTCAGTACATTAAAAAAATCCAAAATATAGATCGTTTCACCTCTTTTTATTTATACTTATCATTACAAAGTCCCCTTTTCTGTGTAATAATGTGTTTATGACATTAATTACCATGCCAGTTTAGACCAAGGTAATTAATCACTAATACACACTACAGAAATAATAGACTAAAAATCAGATTCTCTGAGTACAGAGGTGAAGCTTGTACTCTACATAAATGAGAACCTGTCTGACAGAGGGGAGTTTGTACCCTGGTTGGAATCTTTCACCTTTTATTTTTAAAATAAAATTTAAATTTTATTTAAAAAACAAAGCCCAGACAAACAAAACCCTCACCTATTTCCCTTTTCTTTCCTTCAGGTTGAAGCAATACTTGTAAATATATTTGGTGGGATTGTGAACTGTGCCATTATAGCCAATGGTATTACCAAAGCCTGCCGAGAGCTCGAGCTGAAAGTGCCACTGGTGGTCAGACTGGAAGGTAAGTACTGATGGTTTCAGACGAAAATTGGCCCTCAGGTGCACAGCAATTCACAGTGGCTTTCTTCCATCTCTAGGCTCTAAACAGGTTAGTCCCACACAATATAGATTCTGCTTCTGCACTCTGCTATGGTCAGACCTCCCCTGGAGCCCTGCATCCAGCTCTGGAGCCCTCAACACAGGAAAGACATAGACCTGATGGAGTGGGTCCAGAGGAGGCCACAAAGATGATCAGGGGCCTAGAACACCTCTCCTACAAGGACAGGCTGAAGGAGCTGGGATTGTTCATCCTGGAGAGAAAAGGCTCTGGAGAGACCTTAGACCACCTTCCAGTACATGAAGGGAGCTTATAAAAAGATTGGAGAGGGCCTTTTTCCAGAGGCCTGGAGTGAAAGGACAAGGGGCAGTGGTTTTAAATTAGAAAGGAGTGGATTGAGATTAGAAATAAGGAAGAAGTTCTTTCCCACGAGAGCGGGGAGTACTGGAACAGGTTGCCCAGGGAGGTGGTTGAGGCCCTGTCCCTGGAGACATTCAAGGTGGGGCTTGAGGAAGCTCTGAGCAACCTGCTCTAGTTGCAGATGTCCCTGCTTTCAGCAGGAGGGCCGGACTAGATGAGCTCTGGAGGTCCCTATCAACCCAGACATTTCTATGATTCTATGTCCAGTTCTTCATCCATAGTATGACTTGAAGTCAGTAAACTCTTTCCTTATATATTTTGTTGTTCCTGGTCCCAGGTGGTACTTGAAGCAGTGAAAATTTGCAATGAAAGCATTAGGATTTTGCTTGTAAGATTTGCAATGCAAATAGAAATTATTATGATCAAGTTTCTGTTTACTGGAAGGTATTTCTTTTTCAAATGATTTATTTTACTGAATGCAATTCCATTATTGCTAAACCTGCAGCAATGTAGAGTTTTCTTAAATTTACTCCAATACCATAATTAAAAGAGAGATGTTTGAAACAGTATTTGAGAGAGAGAGATTACTGTGGCATGTTCTTCTGCCCAAATATACAATCCATCTGAAATCCATTAAATAACAAAAGATTGGGCATTGGTAAGGATTCTTTTTATTTTAGTACATTCAACATTGTTGAACTGGAAACAAAAATAGAGAGGTGAGGAAGAGCACTCCTTGGTAGTTGCTGACCTTAATATAATGGCAGTGAATATGGAGTTGTGTCTCATTTCTGAGAAGCACTCTGAAGGAGGGAGATTCTGCCATTGAGTGAAAAAAATGCTTTCATGGAAATCAGCACACAACTCCAGTAAGCTGAAAGCATTCTTTTTTTTTTCTTTTTTGTTTTTTTTTTTTTGTTTTGTTTTTTGTTTTTTTTTTGTTTAAGTAGATTTGGAAAATAGAAATACTTCAAAAAGTAAAGTCACCAGGCCTCATGAAAATACAGATTACCTGTGAAGTCCTTTGGTTAAGAAGCAATTGTTTTGACTTTCCTGAGAAATCAAGGGTTTCCCATCCCTTGTTCTCATGCTGCCTCACATATAATTCACAACAGGGCAGACCATAATCTGTGATGTGCAGTTTTCTCCTGTGAAAGTTCTGCTGTGTGTTTCACTGTGGGGTTCAAATGCTTAGAGTGAGTTCTGGAAACTTTTGTTGTGGTAAATTTAAATATTCTAAAATTGAGTTTTAGAAAGAAGTAGTGATTTTTTTTAGAAAAAAAAATTACTGTTTTTTTGGGTTTTTTTGTGGAGGATGGAGCACCACTGAACACCTTAAGAAAGTAAGTAGGTAGTTTAATATGGATGAAGGAGAGACTGATGAATGTTGGTTAGAAGCAGAAAGTTCCATAATATAAAATCTCATTGTTTATCAGCTCAAGGCAATGTTGTTTACCTTTTTGTCATAGAAAAAACTCTTCCCCTCTGTCATAGCTGGGAAGAAGTTTTATTTATCTGTTGTATCTGCAAGACTTAACTATTGTAGCTCTTCTTTTTGAAGTGAAGATATTGGAAAAGCCATTAGTTTTCCTTATGAACAAGATAGTTGCAAGTTGTTTCTATTGCAATATTTGAAACTCTTATAAGAGAAACAAGAAGATCAACTTTCTCATTTTAAACTGCAATCTGCTAGATCTGCCACTGGGTTTTCTTGACCTTTCTTCAGTACTTCTGATAATTCTGTGATTCTACAAATAAGGGTGAATTTGCTTTTTAACCTGACTTCTGGGAGATTGCAAGAGGCAAAGCAGTGCCTGGGCTGAATGAGGGGAGTCCCAGTGCTACTGCACTGTGGAGCTTGTCTGGAAGAGAAGCTGCAGAGCAGGAGTGCTCCTGCCTGGGGGCTGTAGAAAGCCCTGTAGAGGTGACTGCATGGTGCAACCTTTGTGAATTGTGTGCTGCTTCATCCACAGAGACTGAAGCTGAATCTTTGATTGTCAACCACAGATTCTAATGCAAATGTCTTCTGTTGACCCTCTTCCCATGATTTCTCTCTCGTTACTAGGTTTGCAAGAAAGCTTCTCCTAGACTAGTTGCTGTCTGTGGTGAAGATACCTTATTTTCTTTTGGAAACTCTCTCCTGGAATAATATAGCAAACACCCACCTTTGCATAATACTTATCTTAAAAGACTTTTAATTCCTTCTGTCATTCCTCGTGTTATCCATCAGCTCATCTTAAGCAAAGAGATGCAATACCTGCTCTGGTTGCAGACATCTCTGCTCACTGCAAGGGGTTGGACTAGGTGACCTTTCAGGGTCCCTTCTAATCCCAACTACTCTCTGATTCAGTTTCCAACCTTCAGATGTTGTACTTAGGAACTATTAACTTGCAACTCCTGCTTTCTCTGCCTCCTTAATCACACAACCTAGCAAATTATATATATGTGTGTATTTGTTTCTTTTAATCTTTCCTCAGAAATCAATCCCTCTTCAATCATCTTCATTGTTCTTCTTTGAGCTCACACTGGTTTATCTAAACATCTGAGGATTTTAAATTTATAATAAGTACTGTGGAAGTGCTAAGGCTACTCAAGACTTTTTAAAACATCACTGATAACATTTTACACTTCAAAAGGAGAAAAGGGACAAGTACATTTTTGGATTTCCATTTTGAACATTTTTCCAACAGAAGGTTCATGATTATTCCCATAAATCTAACAGATTTGTGACCTGCACTTTAAAGACTCAGTGCCCACATGCACTGTATTACAAATGTCTTGATGACTAGAGTTTTAATCAGTCAAATCTGTCTTGATTTAGCAGGATTCTGTGGACAAATCTTTGTTCTCAGTTGTATAATAATTACAAGCTGTTTTACCAGTGGATATAGAAAGGATTACTCTCCTCTTTGAAAATGGTAACTTTATAATTACATGTATTTACTTGCCTTATCAGTAAAGAACTCACCAGCTGAGACACAGGATTATTGTTGTTTAAAAGGCCCATGGGCAAACGGAGAAACTGCATATTCTAAATTTTATTTTTTACAGATGTAGAAAACTAACTTCTGCTGGTTTTATGCAGGATTTTTTTCCCCATAAAATGTAATGTACTTCCATTAAGTTTTGTGAAAAGTAACTGGGAGCACCGAATGGAAGCCAAACCTTGTTTCTCATTTATGTAGCTCAGAGTTAGATGAAAAAAAAAAAAATGGAAGAATAAAAAAGAATTGTGAATTAGATGGCCTCTTCCTATGCTGGAAATTTTACGTTCTCTCTTTGAACAAATGAATTCTCAGCTTCTTTGGTCATAGGACAAGAAGAATTGGGAGGAATTATAACTACCTAATATGTTGAAACGCAGCTAGAAGCAAGATGTGTTTTATTCAAATGTCTGAGTCTAATTTTTCCTGTTATATTTTTCAGCTGTGTGTGAACCTTCTATGTTCTTCAAAATTGACTAAAGTTTTTTCATATATTGAGAATTCTCTTACTTATAAGTTAAATTTTCCTCCAGCTTCTATATCCATAATTATGGCTTAGCATGTATATCTTTGATTTTTAGCATCTCAAATTGCCTATCAAAAGAGATGAATGGGGTACTGCAAAGTTACACTTAGAACTTTATTCACATCAAGCTCATCAGACAAGATGTGTAGGCCATGAAAACTTCATAGGTTCCCTAGCTAAAGATATTACCTAAAGCTTATCATGAGTCAAACTTCAAATCAAATGTTGCTGACTGAAGGTTAGCAAGTGATCAACTTCAATCTTCATCCTTTTTTCCAGTACCTCTGTCTGAGATCTGAGAGGCTGTGAGTTTTCACTTTGTGGGCCAGCAGAAATTATGTCACCTGGATTTATGTTAGGGGTGAAGTTTGGCTCTCAGGGTGCTCATCAGATTAGCATCTCAATGTTTGAAACATTGCTCCTGATTGTGGAACATGGGCATGGTGTGTTCACCTCAGTAATGACTTTCAGACTTACTGCCTATCAGGAAATATTTTGTCATAGCAGAATGTTTTGAGTAGATCAGATTATGTTTTCTTGGTCTGCTATTTGTTAGGGTTTGTTACTAAATGCATCAGTGACTTCTCCCCTTATTACGTCTTATTTACCTGAAAAGCTAGAAGTGGCATTGCAGAACTTTGCATCCTCTCCAGCCAGCAGCAGTGAACAGTGGGAATTTAGCCTGTTCCTAATGGGTTTATGACATTGAAAGTGAATAAATGAACATTGTCAAAATCCTGTTGAAATATGGTTGACAGTGGTTTATTTGGTTGGTTTTCATTCGACCAATGCAGTTGTCTTGACTCATTTCTAACAGTGTGTGCCATTGTAATCTTGGAATTTACAGAGACGTGCTTAGATAGATTATTTACTACTAGGATTTTTAGGTAATAAGTTGAGTAGATTTGTCTTGCTCATGATAGTAGAGATTTCAAGGCAGCCGAAGTGTAGATATGAGAGATTGCACACAGAGAGGTTGTTTCAGAAGAAGGATATATAGATTAAAAACCTAAAGGCACATGCTGATAAAATGAAATCATTCCTGGTTTTCCATGGTTTGTCAGTGACAGTAATATGTGTCAGAAGGGAAAAAAAAATAATTTTCTTGTTAGAAAGCCATTGTTTTAATAGAATCCAGTTTAAAAGCAAACAAACAAGCAAACAAACAAACCTTCAGCAACAACAACAGCCCTGTGTAGCCTTCAGCCCTGTGAATTTTCACCACTGGCTCCAGTGTAGGTGAAGGGTGGTTATTTTGATAGCCTGTGTATGGGAGTCTGTTTACAGTTCTCTGACACCATCCAGTGGCAGGAGGTTAATGTTAGAAGAGTGGGATTATTTGTTTATTTTAACATCTCCTGCAATAAGATAATGCATTCTGCAGATTTCTAAATGTTTCCAGTGTTTTCTGAATGGTTAATTTTAAAACTCTTACCTTATGCTTTCAGCAGATCTAGTTATAATTTCTATGTTCTCCATATAGCTAAAATACTTATCATGACAGGATAAAAGGCTATTCTTAATAACAAGTAAATTACAGCAAAGGAAATGCTTTCTGAAAAATATGTTTTGTTCTATGGCCTGCCTTTAAAACAGTATTTTCTTTAATAAATGCAGAGTGTACTCTTACTTTTTTGACTGCAGTGAGACTTTTTTTCAGCTTTCATATTTTCATTTGTCTGCATAAACTCCCCCCTCCTTCTCAATGGGCTGTGTTTTGTATTGATTTTGTAATGCGTGTCAGACAAGCGGTGTGGAGAGCAATCACTGCAGTGCAGAATAGATCCAATGCATTGTTCCCACTCTGACCTGTTAGTAAATTAATATTGGCTACTTAGTGAAGAGCAGAAGTTAGTTTTAAATACATGGCTATCACAAACAGCATAATATTTTTCTCTGTGGGAAAATTTCTAGGGAAGTTTCCCTCTTTTCAGTTTTTTTTCTCCTCACAACGCTTTGTCTTTTGGTATCCTATCTAAGAGATTGGTACAATCTTGACTGTTTAAAATGTTTATCACACTTGTGTCTGAATAATAGATAAAACCTTCAAGACTTGATGGGAATCACTGTACAAATGTGAGGAACTCAACAGAGAGGAGAATCTTCATAATGCCACCTGGCTCCCCTGTACAGCTCTGTACTGGCACTTAGCAGCTTCCACATTACATTCTGTAATGAATGGTTGAAAAAAAAAATCAAATATTATGCTTTTTTTTACTCCATAATATTTTTTTTTTCTGTAGAAAAAGTCCTTTACCACTACTATGCAAAGAAGTCCTCCTTCTGTCAGAGATTTCAGATGGCTTTGACCTTCCTACACGTCCCACTGTGTGTCCTCTGTGTGATAAGAAATGTGACCTGCCTGTGCTTTTAAACAGGGAGCAAATGGCATCCCACATTCCTCTTCCAGACACTTGCCTCTCCTATCTCAAAGTGTTGGAGTGCCAGGAGTGGGAATCCTGACTTGAAACAGACTTTTGAATTTCTCTACTTGTGATTTACAATTTCAGATGTTTTTTAAAGTCTACCAAAAAAAAACAACCCAAAAGCACCCTTTAAAACGAGCATTCTGGAAGTTGTGCAGTGAAGAGTAGTGCTTCTTGATGGTTAATAATTAAGGGTATAATTAGTGTATAGCTCCAAATATAATTAAAATTCATTTTGCTAGATCTAGGAATTACAAAGCAATTAAGCATTTTGACACTGCAAATGAACAAGGAACTTGATTTGGAGGAGGAGGGGTATAAATGGTCCTGAAGAGGATCAGCTCAGGGTCTTGTGCATGTGACTAGTGCGTGGTCCTGCGGTGTGGATTCCACTTATATCCAATTGATATGCCACTTACATCTGACTGCTATGCCACTGATATCCAGCTCTAAGTTCTTCTATGGTGCAGAGCATATCAGTGATCAAACCTGCCACTAGGCTGTGCTGCAAAAACTGGAGAATTCAGATGTTCTGTTTACCTCTATTTTCCAACAAGAATGAGCTGCAGTCACTGGGAAGGCGAAGTTTTTGTCTTTTATACCAGTGTGAACATACTTTCCTGAAATGTCTTTTTTAATTTGGGATTTTTTCCTTTGCTGTGGATGCAGTCTGTTGACTACAATCTGTTGTAAAATTTGTGCTTTTTCCATACAGAATGGTGCACTTGTCCTGTACAGTTCTGTAGCATCCTTTGATGTGGGATGATGTAGTGCAGCAGCAGAGGAGGGGGCATGTCATGCTGACTGCTTCAGAGATCTGTGTTCCTCCTCCTTTTTAGCAAAAGTGCAAAAAAGCATCCTCAAGAGCAGCTCAAAACCAGTTAGATTTTCAGGATTACACGAGTCTTTGTCTTTCAATAGCCTGTTTTACAGCTTTCAGTTCACATGGGTGATTTTTTGTTCCTGTTGATTCACTGCTGATTAGCTGTAACTGCTTGTTGCTAATAAATGCATTAATTCTTCTGAGCATCCTAAAGGCCTGATACATGGTCCATTATCCACTTGCTAGATGTCTGTTCTGACTCCAGTGGATGCTGGATTGACTCTGTAATCTTCACAAAGCTCCTCTTGTGGGTGCAAGTGCTACTGTCAGATTGCAAAGTCTGTCAAAATCATCACTGAAATGAAGAGCTCCTCCTCCTCAGCTCAGTCTAAACCATTCACTGAATCTGCTGTTAAACTGAAATGATGTGGTTTGAAGCATTAACTACTTCTATAGAGATTTAATACAAGATGCTCATTTGTTCATTAATATTAATTACTAATTTCAGTCAATGTTCTTTCTTAAGGAACAAATGTTCACGAAGCCCAGCGTATCCTGAATGAAAGTGGACTCCCCATCACGTCTGCAAACGACCTTGAGGATGCAGCAAAGAAGGCAGTGGCCAGTGTGGGCAAAAAATAACAACCTGGAGACTGATCTTCTGGAAAGCGTGTGTGTTTCACAAGGCATCATTCCTGTTTTTTGAAGCAGTTGTCAGTGTTGGTGGACTTAATTTGTGATCCATGGCAAGCTCAGGCAGGCCATAGGCTTGCAAGTTAGTCTTCAGAAATTTTACAGCTATGTTCTTGAAAAGTTTGTATGTCTTCATCTGATTTTGGTAATCTTCTTAGCATTGTCAGAATTCACTTCTTAAGCAAGTGAAGAATCTTCTTCTGCTTTCCTTCTAAAACTGTCACTGATAAACACATGTTAAGGTACAATCATTACTAACTGACCTCTATCAACAAGATTGTTCTTTAATCAGACATGTGGTTCACCTATTTCACAATATTCTCGTTCTTTTTTTTTTTTTTATATTGTAAAGAGTCAGCAAACTAATAATGGGTTTATATTTTTTACAGACTTTTAGAATACTGTAAAATATTGTGCTTAGAATATCTATTTTTATTCAAATGAATAATGTTTATTTTCTTTTTTAGAACTCACACTTTTTGCCTTAAGGTGATTTTCTTTTGTAGATGCCAAAGTATACCTCACAACAGCAAAAGGGATTTGTGGTAGTGAAAGGACCTTCCATTCTTATACTGTACCTATATGCTGGCAAAATGTGATCTGTTTTATTTTCTAGTTTCTGGAAAGGAGGTGCAGTATTTCTTGGTGTCACAGTGCCATACAGAGAGCTCTGGGAGGGTCTGTCTGCCAGGAAAAAAAATGGCTGCTAACTTTTAAAAATAACCTCTTTCATAAGCATGTCACTGCTGTGAGGCTTTAAAATAAGATGAGAACCTGAAGCAGTTTTCTGTCAGGAGTGTAAGTATTCTCCAAGTGATTTAACTTCCAAAAACCATTTCTGATTTGTTGAGAATAAAACACAAATGAACTTTCCCACTTTTGAAGTATTTGGTTTCTTGGGCATCAGTAAAAATAGGTACAAGAAAAAAAAATATCTGCAAGTTTCAGTACTGAGATACAGACCAAGATTGATTTTGATTATATATCCCTCTGTAACAGTCAACATTCAAGCAGTTGATTACACAAATCATTTGTTCAGGGAACAGTAGACAATACCAAATGTGTAACTAAAGAACTTGGTACAAATCTCACTCAGCCCAGGACTTACATGCTGAAAATCATCAATAAATTTGAACAGTGAACAAATGAGTGGATATTATGATCTGGTCTAGTAACTGGGCAGAGAGGTAAAAATTTATCTAATAAATTCTTAATTGTAATTTTTGAGCAGCTTTAATCAATACCTTGTTCTACTTAGAAAAATGTAAATAAATTTTTCTTGACGTTTCCATTAAAACTGTTACATTCAAAATAAATTAACTGCACTAATCTCTGGCTCTTGACACAAATAGTGTAGATAGGTTGCTATCATCAATTACTATAGTTTTTTTCTTCTCCATTCCTTTCTCTACATATTGCTCAAGGAAAAAATGTATGACCATTAGAATAGCAATAAATATGCCACTAGGTATGTACTTATTGACTGAATGAAGGAGAAGGGTATCGTTAGCAGCTCTTGGGAAGCTGCAGAGAATCACACTGCTTTGAAGGAAGAAATGTTTACCTCACCACAACAAATAAAAACATCGCACTCTATATTATATATTTTAATACTGGAAATAGAAGCATTCTGTGAAAGAACTGTTTATGGAATGTTGTCACACACTGTGCATCTGACTTCTGGTCTCCAAACCATTCATTGTGTGTCTCTGTGATTGTTATTCTGCAAAGATTAATGCTATGCACACCATTTTGTCAAATAAATGTAAAAATGGACTTGTTTAATGTCTTTGTCCTTTCTATAAAATAGAAAATTATTTATTTTGTCTGTTCTATTCTGTGTTCTTTCAGCATTTTGTTTCAGGTGGGTGAAAGCAAATGCACAGGAATTTAGTTTCAATTGGGTAATGCTGTTTTATATATATATGCTTTTTAACTTAAAAAGGTAAATATCTTTAGATATATCTTTTCTTATGTGTAGGCCAACAACTGTACATATAAATTTTATTCTTCTTAAGCCATATACAGAATAGAACAGTATAATTTTAAAATGTTCAGGTATCATATGGACAATGTAATATCTCTGGGATTGTATTTCTGGGTGACTGGCATTGTGCTTGTGCCAAGGTGCCGTTTGCTCCCTGTGACTGGAGCCTCTCTCTGTGTTTGGCTTTGGTGTGACAGTGTGGACTTGGTTGGGTTTATTTCTACAGGTGATTTCTCTCTGTGTGGAAACATGTAAAGTTAATTTTGGTCTCCCTTGGAAAGGTGTTTAAATTACTTTTCCTGTGATTTTTAGCCATTATAAATAGCAATGCCTAGAAGGGATGTTTTTGTCTCTGCTCTAAGCCTGTAGAGTCCCAACCTGACAAGAGTGGAGCTTTCTGCCCTCAGCATCTGTCTGCCCAGTTGCTGCCTCCCACCCAGCAGCACTGGGTCCAAGCCCTGCTCCAGGCAGCCTTTTCTACCTTAAACCCCAAGGCACATCCATGGGAAATGCCCCTCCCACAGAACGGGAACAGTAGTGTAAGCACTGGGTAAGTTCCAGTTAATCCCCTGTATGGAAATTTTAAGTGGGATTTAGTTAGCCTTTAAATCTTGAAACTTCATCAATATGGCTCTGTAGGAGTGGGCACTTGGAAGGCAAACTAATGCTGATGGTGGGTTACATCTTGAAAAAGTTACCTTTAAATTCTCAGTTCTGGACTAATGTCCTTAACATGCATTTACTATCCTATTTGTCAGGCCTGTTCTTTCCTACATCCAGAAAAGCAGCTGGTATCAGGCAAAATTGCTGTGATGGGAGCAACATGTCAGTGTAGATCAGTCACCAGGTGAGATCCCAAGCAGGGCTGTCCCTTTGTGGCTGATCCTGCTTCCCCTGTCAAGAGCAACACTGTGCCCTTTGCCTTGCTCTCCAAGGTCAGCCTTTCCAGGTGGTCTTAGTGTTTTTCAGACCTGGGCACTTAGAATAACCTCTGGTTATTGCATGTCAGGTTGGCCCAGATGGTTCCCTTGTGCTGAGAGTGGAGTTTCTTTTGACATCAAGGTCTCCTCTAGCAAGAGGTAAGTAAGTAGAGGACAGCAGATCGTTACACATTCTGTCATCTCAGGTTCTTTCCCTTCCTCTCTAAACTTACTGGGTTTTTCCCCACTTTTCCACCCCCGTAGCTCACACCCTGTCTGTGTGTCACTACTTAAGGTGTCATCCTCAAAACTGTCAGTCTGCACCACTGGGCTTTGCTAGGTTGGTGTTGTTAGGCTGGCTGGTCTGGATGTGTGGTGGGAGCACCCAGATACTTACCTGGGACTGGGAGTGCTCTGGTCAGCCCAGCTGCTGGAGAGACCCTAACACTGTGCTACCAGCAGGCACCACTGACTTGAGTTTGGCTGGTGTACACCAGCTTAAAAGCCACCCCAGAGCCTTCTCAGTGCCTCTTCCTTACTCGTCCATTGTTGTCCTGGGAGTTTAAGACCTCAACCTTCTGCTTCTATACAACAGGAATAAACACAGGAGCAGAAATGGGCTGAGGAGACAGTTGGCACCTGTTCAGGAGGGCTGGGCTCTAACGACAGGCTGTTTCAGAAGAGCTGCAGACAGATGTGTTTATAAGAGGTAAGAGGAGTGAAAAGCTTGGTAAAGATTGACATGCACATAAAGGGCTGCTTCAGGGAATTATTACTCTTCTTCAAGGAGAAATAGTCTTCCACAAGTTCAGTGAGAGCAGGAACAGTAGCAAGGAGCTTTGATTGTGGTAAGGGACATTTGGGTCAGACTTGTAGCCATAAGGTAAGCCAAGGAATGGGCTGTGAAATCATCAATGGGTGCTTTTTTTTTGAGTTAGATGAGCATCTGTCAGGGAAGGTTTAAGCAGAGTTGATTTTTGCCTCAGGGTAGAGGTATGCATGAGGTGACCTCATCCTGATAGGATTTAATGCTTGTTGATAAGGTTTTGTTTTCTTATTTTCTTCCTAACTTGTAGGTACAAGGAGGAAAAAGAAGGATAAATCTGGTGGATTCTTGAAAGAAACTGTTTTTAATTTAGTCACCAAGAATGATCTGCAGCTGCCAGGGAAATGAAAAGCAGATTATGCAAACTCAAGACTTTCCCTAACAATAGGAGCAGTGTTATTGCAATGCACAAAAAGCTGAGCAGAGAATTAAGGGTATCTATCAACTTTAATATGTTTAATTTAAAATGGAACAGGTTGCACCAACAAATTTTTTTTCCTACTTAATGAGGCCCATTCATAAGTAGAATAACAGGATTTGCCTGTCACCCAGAGGAAATCATGGTATGTGTATTTGTACTTTGGTGCAAAACTTGTGTTGATCGCAATGATTTAAAACTTTTTCCAGCCCAGCTGCAGTCATTTTGATGTCAGGATCCTTTCATCTAGAGACAGATGCACCCTTGGTAGAATCCTGAGCACGTCTGTGCCTGCTCAGACACACAAAGTACCAACTCAAGATTAAAAATAAAAGTTACATGGATTATTGCACATTATTCCTCAGAGATAACTGCTATGAGATAAGAGTCAACACATCGAAGACCTGGTAACTCCCTCCTGCAGACTGTGGGAGGATCTTCAGTGCAGATGTGAATTTGGCCTTTTGCATTTCCCTGTTCTACTCTCATTTGTGGGTGGTCAGGGGTGTAGGGACAATTATACTAGAACATTGCATAGCATATGGTGCTCCCCTTGTCTTCAGGTTGTTTCTTTTCTATAGAACTTAGAGCATTGAAGAGGGAAAAGATTTTCTGTGTATCTGGGATCCCAGTGTCAGGCTGGAGACAGGACTGGTGTGTGGATAGATGCAGGCTGCTTCCAGTGAGCTACCCTTTCCATGTTCTGTTTACTTAAGTAAAAAAATTGGGCGGCCAGAGGGCAAAAAAAGGAGGGGAGCCCACAGGAGTGCATGGGGATGACAGGTGAATGGCCCTCACTGGGCCTCGGGGAAGGGTCTTCTCCACATGTCTTCTGGATCTCACCCTGCTGTCAAGGAAGAAGCTCCACATTGGAGTTGCAATGGTTTTCTACATCTGCCCTCCTTGCATCCTTGGAGTGATCCTACATCATCAAGGAGAAAGCAAGAGCAATGCCATGAGGACAGTATGCCCTTCTCCCATCATCCTGGAGCTGGAGATGCCTCATTCTGGACCAGCTTGTGCTTGCAAAGATGTAGGAGTAGCCTGGCCCCAAATTCCCAGTTAAACCCAGGCTAATTTGTACTGAAATCTGACAGGGATAGCCAAGCCTAGAGAGAAGGAAGCAACTGACAGAAGTAGGTTACTCCAGGAATTACGTGTTGTTGAGATGTGCAGAGTGGTGAGATTTGGAAACCAGGCCTTTGTATCTACTAGAGCAACTCTTCTGAACATCCACACGCATGCAAGCAGCCCATCATCAAAGAGGTGACAGTGACAAAGTACTGGTAAGCAAATCTTGGAAAAGAGGGCTTGGGAGATATCAAATGTAAGAGGGTTTGCATTTCTCTAGATACAGAGATGAGAAAATGAGAAATTTGATCTTTCTATTATAATCGACATAAAGAATTACAGGGCAGCAAAAGGCCACGCAGCTAAACAAAGCTGTTCCCTTAAAGTTTATTTCAAATGTCTCTCTGTTTCAGTACTGTGTCCTTCAAGACTTTCTCTCTGTAATTGCATGTGGCAGCCTCTTTACAGCTAGATGCTGATTGCTGCTCTCCAGCCACTCCAAAACAGAAAAAAAAAATAAAAAAAAAGGCAAGAAAGGGCATTTCAGCAAGTGCCTAGGGGAGACGTTCCTCCTTTATTTCACAGATGGGTCAGTAGAAGGGTTTAGAAAATGCCATTTTCTTCACAAGGAATATTTGTTTGTCTCAGTGACAGAACAGTGGCCAATACTCAGCAGCTCAGTCCCTGTAACAGCTCTCCTTCCTTGTGCTTCCATTAAAAGGCTTCACCAGCAAGGCACCACAGTTCAGATGAGTAACGGTATTTGATGCCCTGACTTAGCTGGACTGCTTGTTTAACAAAACCAACCTTTTACCCCAGCTACACGGGACCAGAGGCTCCTTTGAAAGAGTATTGGCAGCAGCTTGTGTTAATCTACAGCTGTAATATCCTGGACTGCAGGGGAGCTGGATTTGTGAAGAGACAACCTGCAGCTTTGGGAGGGGTTGGTGTCACATTTCAGTAGGAGAGCAGCAGCTGTACCATCAGAGGGCTCACCCTCCCTCTGCCCTCAAACAATGGATGAGATGGGGTTTGCAGAGCCAATGAAGACCAATGTGGTGCCCTGATGCACCTCTCTGCCATGTACAGACAAGCTCAAACTTTATGAATGTGTGAGTCCTTTCTTTACCATTAGAAGATACCAGGCCTAAAATTCTCTGCTCCTGCCCCTAGGTCATTAGGATGTGCTGTATTCACCTCTGAAAAGGGTGCCAGGGAAATCAGTTGGTGTTGGCAGGTCTGTGCAGGGAGCTCCTGGAAATGTTTGGGCAAGCTCAGTTATAAACTTACCCACTTTTGCCACCTGTGGAGGTGTTTTTCTCGCTGTCCCTTTTGGTTTTCCATTTTCTGAGGGAAATACGAAAAGGACCATTTAGGAATTCTAGTTGGAGCATTCCTAGGAGCATCCCTGACTGATGTCAATAGAAATTGCTAGAGCCAGCTCAAAGAATTTTGTTTAATAGGAAATCACACAAATTCTTCATATTCTTGTTGGACTTTCTTAACCTGTCCATTCACTGATGTTTGGCTTGGTTAATTAGCACTGCTCTGCCTAAACCCGGAGTTCCTGAGGTACTGAAAGCCCTTTGTGCCATCAGCTTTTTCTGCTGTTTTCCCCAAGTGCTTTTCCCATATTGTACAGCAGGAAAAACAACACTTGAGATGTGAAGATGTTAATCCCCTTTGAGTTCTGCTCTAAACAAGCTTGTGCAAAACACAGGGAAAATGAAGCAATAGATTATTTTGTATTTAATTTTCCATAACTATTGTCTTGTAGCCCTGGTGAAATGTTTGACATAGCACACCTCCACAGCTGAATCAGTCCTTGTCTGCTGGTAATCAGTCCTTAAACTCCTTTCAGAGAATACTCAGAGCAGAAAGTAACTTTTCTCAGACATGCAGAATGTCACTTGTAGGAGAATGAATCTTTTTTTCCATTATCAGCAGGATGGGTACAGGGTGCTGCTGCTCTCCTGCTCGTGTCCAGACTGCTGGGTGTTTCCTCAAGACGAAACTTCTGAGACCAACAGAGGACTAGTGTCAGTGTCAGTTCCCCAGGTATCCAATTCAGCCTTAGAGCTTCAATCCTATTGATTTCTTTAACATTCTCCATCTATTGATTTTCCCACTATCCTCTGGATTATACCCATTGTAGAAAATGCTGCTCTCAAGCCTGAAGAATTTTTGCTGTCATGCTCCATCTGCTGAAGCCAGCCTGTTCTTGCATGACAGCTGCACTGGCTTTTCTCATTGGGAAATTCCCCTCTCCATCCTCAGGAGGCTGCCCTTTGAGAACAGTTTGCTTTCAAAAGGCACGAAGGGGTCTGCCAGAGCTGTGCCGCCTCCTAACGATTGATTTCCAGGATTCAGCATTAAGCTTGAGCTTTTTCACATCCCAGTTCAAGCTCTTTCCCAGTCGTTTCCAGATCTTACAAAGATCTGAAAATGCAGCAGCAGCAGGAGAAGCAAAACCCACGTTTGCAGCCTGTAAGGCAGGACTGTTATGTACAGTACCTTTTGTTCTGCTGTCTGCTGCTGGTGGAACAGAACCACCCACACTCTGTGTTCTAGTCTCTTCTAAGAAAAGGGGGTTATTCAGAAAGAGCCTCTGACACTTCTAGCCTTCAGGACATAGCTGTGTAGTATCTCTACAGACATCCCAGGTCCCCTTCCCTCCCTGGATCAGTGTGTGTGGTTCACAACAAAACATTAATATGGCATCTCAAGAGTAGGTGCCACTTTAATGGTTTGCAATAAATCCCCTTCATTTCCTAGCTCATCAGTACTGTGTCTGCTCCAGCACTGGGGAGAAGTGGCTGAGATCCACCAGGTCTGTAGATACCTCCTGTGTCAGTGCAGCTGAGCTGCCTTTGAACTGAAATTGTGCTCACGGGGTCTTTCTGCCTAATGTTTTTAAAGAGTGGGTGATGGAGACTGTGGAAAAATGCCTTTTGAGTATGTCCTCCAGTTGTATATCTCAAATTGAGTCACTGGGGAATGTCTCTGCTGTAGAAAACCAATGGGAAAGTTGCTGCACATTATTGAATGGACATAACAGGCCCTTTGGCTGTGGAGGCTGGGCAGCAGAGTTTACTCTCAACACTCTGTTAATACACCAAAGGCATCTTGGGTAAATATTAGCCAAGTCCTGACATGTTTGCAACACTCCATCAGGGGTAGCAATGGAGTTGTTAATGGGACTGCTGGAAGGGTTTTGTGCCCCATGTAGTCAGCTGTAAGATAATTTGGTATGTTTGCTGATTAGAAATATTTGTCTGAAAGTTTTTACCAGAAATGCTAATTTTTGGTAAAATGAATTTTTTTTAAATGTGAAAATTTAGCCAACATTTAGATTTGTTCACAGCTGAACTGTTAGAACTGATTTTTGGAGCTGAAGGATCCCTGGAAGATACCCATTTTTCCTTGTGATATACATAAATGCAATACTGTGATGAAAATTTTAATGGGTAGGATTTTTCCACCATGCTTTCCCTCTTCTATTTTCCATCAATTCTCTGCCTTTCTCCAAAAATGACAAAAGAAAACAGACTGCTAGAAACAAAACAATTTTCTGATAAAATCCTGCTCATTATTTAGGCACAGTAAATACACCCATAACCATGTAATGTTTCCTTTCTCAGACCATAGCTATGAGTGGGGGAGTGGAGTGAAGCCCTTGCAGCCAGAGCAGCTCTAGCATCTCTGTTCTACTGGCTGTGGGAGGAACCTTTGTGGTGGGAGCAGCTGCTGCAGCCCCTCGGCTCCCATCCCTTCGCTGCCTCTCCAGACTGGCTGGATGCCAGCAATTAGAAACTAATTGAGAAGCTTTAAAAATGCATCTCTTTCCCATTCCTTCTGCTCTGTTTAATCCTCTAACAATCCCCCGAGGAATTCTTCACGAGGGATTTTGCACTGCTTTACTGTTTGCTCATGTTTGGCCTTAAAGCAGGTGCCTCAGCAGAGTGGGGCCATTTGGTGACCCAGGAGGGACTCACTTTTCTTTCTGTCTTCTCTGCTGCTCCATCCTCCTGGGCACTCCTTGTATTTGCAGAAACTGGGATGTCATCTGGTCACACAAGCATGTCCAGGTCCCAGAGCTGGTGCACTTACTGAAACCAGTGATTTTGGTGGTGTGGAGACTGGGACGTGACTATGTGAGAGAAGGCAACACGGGTAGGTATTTTTGTACTTTTCCCTTAGTTTAAAAATTAAATCTGTCACTACTGACAGCCTGAGAATTTCCCAGAAGTGGGAGGAAAGCAGCTTCGTCTCCTCCTCCCTGGCTTCTGGCCATTTCTAGATGCATGATGAATGTATTACCACGTCCTTTGCCTGGCAGTGAAGAGCCCCAGTCAGTGACCAATGGCCCATTGTACCTGGCGTTATCCAAACAAGCAACACTGAAGTCAGGCAGTGCCTTGGAAAGTCAGAGATCCTCCTCTGGTGTGTAATTCTATCCCTGCCTGGTGAGACATTCCTCACCAGTCCTCAGAGACAGGTGTTTGTTTCCTGAACAAAGAAGGGAGGGAAGACAGTTATCCAGCCTCTTCCTACAGCTTCTCCCCTGGCTCTGCTCCTTCTCCCTGCTTACTCCACCTCCTGGCATCCTCCTGCTGATTGTTTTCTAGTCACCAGTTAATCCAGAATACCAGTGGAGGGTCGGGAGGGTGATTAGATCTTTGTTTTCATCCTTAGGCTATGCTGACTCCATGAAGTGTGGGTCTGACCCTGTGTTTTTGCTGTCACAACTCTTGTTGGTCTGGTGAGACTTTTCCCCAAGGAAGGACTTTGAGCACAAGCACTGGAAATGTCAGTAAGAAGAAAATGAGAGGCTGCTTTGCCACTTGGTCCAAGCTTCTAACTAACTGGAGATGTTTGGATCATCACACAGAACAAGCAGGGCCACCCTCATTTCTCCTCCTCCTTCCT